>CAKNXH010043969.1:0-11151 GCA_932178445.1 Andricus quercusramuli
TTAAAATTTACCCCACCCCCACCCCCACAGGAGGCAGGGGTGGGGGTAACTTTGTAATTTCAAATGGCAACCCCAATTTTTTATCACAGATTCAGATTCTCCTTTACGAAATACGTCAGTTTTATCCGGAAAATTTGTTTCGATTCGCGGTAGATGGCGCTGCAGTTGCGAAAAACGAAATTGTTGACACTACTTTTAGCTCTACCCAGGAATAACGACGCGGACGTAGTAGTTGTCTATTCCCTTCGGGGTGCTTAATTTCGGTGAGTCCCCTTGCCACTCACCATCCATCGGGGTGCTTGATTTCGGTGAGTCCCCTTGCCTCTCACCACAGGGATGCTTGATTTCGATTAATTATTTTACAATAAGTGCTCAAAATGGTGTCCTCGCACTTCGATGCACTTGTTAATCCGAGCTTTGAAAGATTCCACACAACTGCGAATTGTGTCTGGTGATATTTGGGCACAAGCAGACCTGATTCGCTCGATCATGTTATCACGAGTTGTGGGCACTTCTTGATACACGCGATTCTTTAGATAACCCCATGAATAGAAATCCGGCGCCGTAAGATCTGGCGATCTGGCAGGCCAATTTACTGGACCTCCTCTACTGATCCATCGTCCATTGAATTCGCGATTGAGTACTTTCCTCGCGATTGCCGCATAATGTGCTGGACAACCGTCATGTTGAAATCACATGTTGTGTCGCACTTCGAAGCTTAGGTCTTCCAGCAATATTGGAAGTTGATTCTCTAAAAAGTCACGATATTTTTCACCGTTCAAATTTCCATCAATAAAATACGGACCGATAAGTTGATCTCCAATTATTCCACACCAAACGTTCACGGACCATGGACGCTGATGCTCAACTTCACGCAACCAATGTGGATTTTCTACGCTCCAATAATGCATGTTGTGCCGATTAACGTTACCATGGTTTGTGAAAGACGACTCGTCTGTGAAGAGTAATAGAAAAAAGAAATTCGGGTTTCCTTGTATCTGCTAAACCGCCCATTGACAAAATGTCACTCAGTTCTGAAAATCATTTCCATGAAGTTCTTGATGCAGTGAAATATGATACGGATGATAATTATCACGTTTTAATACCTTCCAAACACTGGATAGAGACATTCCGGAATCGCGGCTTAGTTGTCGAGTACTAACATGAGGGTCATGAGTGACTGCAGCTAAAATTGCAATTTCATTATCAACTCCAGTAACTGTTACTTGCCGCTTCCTTTTTTTCGGTTGTACACTTCCGTCAGTGATGAAGTTTCGAACAACCCGGTAAAAAGAAGCGCGTGAAGGAACACTTTCTGGAAAGCGTTGAGCATAAAGCGTGAGAGCATCATTGATATTCCTGCCACTTTCTCCATAAATGAGAATCATTTCAATCTTCTGTTGCTGAGATAGAATTTCCATTGTAAAAGTAATGAAGTAAGGTAATGAGGAAATACAGCGACACCCGAACCAACTCAAACGAACGGGACCAACAACAATAACCCAAACGAAAGCAACCAACACACTCAAATCAAATGAACACAATCAACCTTCCTAATGAATAAACGTTAAGCACGGACAGACGCGGTTATCGCTCGGCCGGAATGACGTCGAGGATTGTAGACAGTGGAGACTCGATGATATGTAATGTCTACATCCAAAATCGACTGTCGTCAACCAACTGCACCGCGATGGATGGTGAGAGGCAAGGGGACTCACCGAAATCAAGCACCCCGAAGGGAATAGACAACTACTACGTCCGCGTCGTTATTCCTGGGTAGAGCTAAAAGTAGTGTCAACAATTTCATTTTTCGCAATTGCAGCACCATCTATCGCGAATCGAAACAAATTTTCCGAATAAAACTTACGTATTTCGTAAAGGAGAATCTGAATCTGTGATAAAAAATTGGGGTTGCCATTTGAAATTACAAAGTTACCCCCACCCCTGCCTCCTGTGGGGGTGGGGGTGGGGTAAATTTTAACAAATCTTTTTTCCCCCTCGAAAATAAAGTTTTTATTCCAGACATTTTTTCCGTAGGATGCGTATTTTTTTAGATATTTCGTTGTCTCAAGTTAAAAAAAACACCCTATGTATATATATATATATATATATATATACTATACTCCTACCGAAAAAAGGCGACTTGTCCAAACCAGAGAATTACAGGCCAATAACTTGTTTGAACACACTGTATAAGATTTTTACAGCTATCCTAAACAACAGGATTGTTCGACGAATTGAGCCTGTATGGCGAGAGATGTACGAACAACGTGGCTCGAAAAAAGGTGTAGTAGGCTGTCGAGAGAACCTGCTGATTGACAGGTGTGTCTGTAAAGACGCTACAGTCCATCAGCGCGTCCTGTCAATGGCCTGGATTGACTACCGGAAAGCTTTTGATTCAACCTCTCATAGACTTATCATCTGTCTGTTGGAAAGCTTGAAGGTACATCCACACATAGTGAGATGCATAGAGAGATTGATGCCTCTTTGGAAAACTAGATTTACCATCTCATCTAGGAATTATCGTCTGACGACGAACAACGTCACCTTCCAGAGGGGCGTCTTTCAAGGGGATAGTATGAGCCCTTTGTTTTTTTGCAGCACACTTTTGCCTCTATCTCTTGCACTACGAAATTCTCCTGGATACCTCTGTGGCGACACTAATCAGCGTGAGCATAAGGTCACTCATGTATTCTATATGGATGACCTGAAGATCTATGCCGCTGGTAAAAGCAAACTTCAAACTGCTTTAAATATCGTCAAGAACTACACAGGAGAGATTGGGATGGACTTTGGTTTGGACAAGTGTGCCAAAATTCATTTGAAGAAAGGAAAGATTACTGGCGTTCCCAAGGACCCTGAGCTTGTAGATATAAGTGTTATTAGACATCTTAACACTGGAGAGACCTATACATACCTGGGCGTGCCTCAAAGCCGCATTCAGGACGTAACATCAGTGAAGGAGTCTCTCCGAAGCAGATACAAGCATCTTCTTCGACAGATTTGGTTTTCCAATCTGTCGGCGTTGAACAAGGTATCTGCGACTAACATGCTTGCCGTCCCGGTTCTACTCTACTCGTTTGGGGTGGTTCAATGGACGAAGAACGAGCTTAAGGCCCTTGATGTCACCGCGCGTAAGATCATGCATATGCATAAAAGCTTGCATATCAATTCGTCAGTTCCGCGATTATACATTTCACGCCAGCAAGGCGGACGCGGACTTCTGAATCTCCAGTGTCTTCATAACCGAATTGTTTTGAGTACAGCTTACATCGTTGCGAATGGCAGAGATCCTCTCCTAAGGATGGTCAGAAACCACGAGATGATTGGCGAAGGGGCGTTCCTTTACAAAGCCGCGGAGCAAGCTGCTGAGACCCTTGGCCTGAATTTTAACATCAGAAGTGAGGAAAGTGCATTACTCCATCTAGATGCTTCACATCTAAAAGCCGAAGTAAAGAAAGCAGAGGTTGGAAAATTTCACCAAGAGCTACTCGACAAGCAAATGCACGGAAACTTTCACAGAAATGTAGAAAAACAGTCCTTGTCGAAGGAGCAAACTTTTGCTTTCCTCAAATCATCAGGGCTCAATTCAGGAACAGAGGGCTTTATTTTCGCATGCCAGGACGGTGTAATCTCCACCTTAGCATACCGCGCCCGCATTTTATGTCAAGAAGTTCCCAGTGATAGGTGCAGAGCGTGTCATGCACACGCTGAGTACCTAGAACATATACTATCGGGGTGTCCGACCCACGCAGGAACAACGTATATCTATAGACATAATGCGGCCCTAAGAGTACCTTATTACCACCTTTGTCGCTCTTACGGTGTTGGTCGCGACCCTGCCCTGCCGAACGCTCCAAGGGATATAGAGTCAATTGTCCGAAACGAGAAGTGCCAGATTTTCTGGAACTACGATTTTCGGGCAGCAGTCTCCGTTGCGCACTCGAGGCCTGACATTGTTCTCCAAGACTTCGAGAAACGAACTATATTCGTGATCGAATTCTCGGCTCCATCCGAATACAACATCACTGCAAAGGAGAAAGAAAAAGAGGAGAGATATCAAGACCTTAAAAGATAGCTGCGTCGACTGTACCCAAAATATTCGGTACGAGTAATTGTTCTTGTGATAGGTGCTCTCGGAGGTGTGAAATTATCGCTGGTTCGTAACCTTAAAGCCATACCCGCGTGCCAAAAATATGCCAAGGCTCTTGCGAGATGGATGCAGAAAGCTGTCATCCTTGGGTCGCTTCGTGTCCTCAAGACACACGAGGGTTTCGCCGGCCTGTCGTTGTGATTTCGTCGTGCCCTGTGACCACCCATCTCACGGATGTGAGACGTGGCCATAGGTGTATCTTACCGCGGTTCTACTGGGGGCCATTGACATTTTTTCCAGATGGCAGTTGCTCTTAGTGGTACCCTGCGGTGGTTGTTTAACTTTTTTTTATATATATATATATATATATATATATATATATGCGTGTGTGAATTGGTCAGTTCCACGACCTTTTTTTACACCCATTTTTTATTGCATATATAGGTGGAATTATCTACATAGATAGTATATATGGACAAATTTTATAAATATTGTTATTATTTTTGTTGTTATTCAAAGAAAAGTATAGAGTGGATACTTCCACGACGCGAACCGTATTTTGCTTATATATATCACAGAATTATTGAATATAAGGTATATAATGACACCAAATATTCCATTTCTAGTTGGCAATATTTATATGCATCAATTATTTAAATGCAATAATTATTTTTTGAAATATAGCATGAAATGTATCGTGTTGGTAGTTCCACGACATCGGTAATTTATGGTAATTTAAGGAAATTTCCGAAGTCGTGGAACTGCGCAATCATATATACATATATATATATATATAGGAAAGAGTGGGGTATGGTGTCAGGCTTTGAAGGAAATGTCCTTTCAATTATAATTGTAATGTGATTTTGATTTCTGTATTATTTTGTGAAAAGCTCACATTATCAGGTTGCATATTTCATTACCTAAATCCGTTTTTTAACTACGTCATTATCTGATATTTAATTAATTAGTTGGTCTTGCACCTGGGACAGCATACCCCATACCATGGGGCATGGTGTCCATCATATTAGTCCCGGTTTATTTCATAAATATGAACGTTGTAGAATAAAAAACGTACAATATAATAATTCTTGAAAGTATGATGTAACAAAAAAAAATTACTCGAGACATGGTCAACACTAAATAAATGTTTTCTTATCAATCAAATTAAAGTATGTCGCAAAACCTAGTTATAACCTCTCACTCCTTGAAGATTCTATTCACCGTGTAAAGATCTGCATTTGCCTTTACAGATATCTTGCTTACCGAAAGGTTCCAAAGGCGCGAAAATTCAAAACAGGCATTGAACAATAATATTCGAAATCCTATTTATTGAGTTATATTGTTCAGTCCATGTAATTAGGACCACCCTAATAAATGAAGGGAATTGCTTGAAGTGTGTTTGAAATGGGAATTTATAAGTAAGAATGAAAAAAAAGTTTATAACAATAAGTTTCAATCTTTTTGGGTTATAACCTCAAAGTTTACATGCTGGTCTCTTTCAAAGGAATAAAACATGAAATTGAGCGGTTAAGTAAAGAGAATCCTTTCAAGTATATTTTAATAGAAAATTATAATTAGGAATTTGAATATTTTTATAACCTGTATAACGACAATTTTTATATTTGTAGGTTATAATCACGAATTTCCTATGATAGTCCAAATCACGTGTCGATTTTCATTTTCTGTAGAACTTTATTATTAAAAACCTTAAATTTAATTAGACAGAACAGACATAAATAAATTGCTGTGTTTTTCTACATTATCGATCAAATTACCGACCTGTTATCAAGCACTCTTACCATCTTCACAAAGTTTTAGGGACGGCATGTCCCGTATGTCATGTTTCAAGATTTTATTAATTTTAGTACATTCAGAACGTTTATAAAAACAATTTATGATACCAGACGTTTGAAGAAATACTTTACCTATTAGAATCTCACCTTTTCATGCTTCAAGTATTTCAAAATATGATGTAACTGCTTCATTTCTACCAAAGACTTTTCCATCTGTTTTTGCAAAAACTGTTTTTTCATAATAACTCTTCTGAAACGTATTTTAAAACGAAAATTTCATGACACCATTATTTTCCCAAACAAAGAAAGACATTTCATGCAAAAAAATAATATGGAAATCAATAAACGTGGGCGTTTTTTGTAATAGACACCATGTCCCACAGGGACACCATACCCCACTCTCCCCTACGAGTATATATGTGAGTCGGCTACTTCCACGACCTTTTTTGTGACGAATGATATACTTGTGGAAATTAAAGTTTGAAATCGTTACGAGTAATTTTTAACTAATGTATCTTGGTTAATTTCAGGATTCTTAAAGAAGCAAAGGTTAAAGAATATTGTTATTCTATTACCTCACGTACATTCTTCATTTACTTCATTTGCACTTATCAATTAAAGTTGAAAAGAATAATTGCTTGAAATTAATTATTATTATTTATAACAATATTCTGTTAGAATGATGCTAGAAAGTTGTGGTTTTTTCTGAAATTTTCCATTTTTATCCACTATCAAATTAGAGTGAGGTAATAATCAATTCAATGAATAAACTCAATGGTTTCACGTGGTTAAGTGATAATTAATTTAAGTTAGCACAAGATTTTGCTTAAGCAATTTATTATTATTTTGAATAATATTATCATTAAATATGACTAGCTTGTTCCCGGTTTTTGTTACAGTTCCAACTTTTCGTCTACCTTCCACTCAGAGTGAGGTAGTAATTAATACCATTTATGAAACGTAATTGTTTAAACTATTCATCATTATTTCAAACTATCTCATCCTATAGTAATGCTAGATATTGGCGGTTTTTTCTTAAATTTTTCACTTTTTGCACCTTTTTTATATTAAACTGAGGTAATGATGCATGCAATATCGAAAATATAATTGTTTAAACAATTTATAATTGCTTACAACTACATTTCCTATAGCGATGCTTTTTGATAATGGGGTTTTTTTTTTTAATTAAAGTGAGGCTATGATAAATCTATTTCAAAAACATAACTGTTTAAACAATTTCTAGTTGTTTACATTTATCTTTACCTACAGTGATGCTTCTTAGTTGCGGTGTTTAAATTTCTGGTACTTTTTGTCAAATTTTTAATTAGAATAAGCTAATAATTAATGCGATTCATAGAATATAATTGTAAAAATAAGTTATAATTGCTCACAAACATCTTTACCTATGGTACTCATAGATAGTTTAAGTTTTTGAAAGCCTTTTGAAAGCATGTTCTGGGTGCTCCTGCTCGGAAGGGGTCCATATTGCAGGAGTAAGTAGCTACCCCTATAAGATAAGTTTACCTGAAGTATCAACTGAAAAAAATTTTCTGAAAAAAGTTATAAATAATTTTTGAAAAATACAAAAATCCAATTTTCTCGAAAACGGCTGAACCGATGTTGATGGTTAGAATATATGTTATAGAGGCTACTAACGGGGTTCTGAAAAAAAATTCAGGAATCAATTCTGCTGATTATAAGGGTATTGTGCAACTACGTAAGGAAGTAGGCCTGAGAAAAATGAATAGTTGGGGCTACTACCTTTTTATTAGTAAAGCATTCATTGGTTCTTACAACTGTTCAGTTAGTAAGGCCAACTAATCAAGTACTCGGTTTAGGAAGCCGTTTGTAGTGCTCGTGACTAGTTTACATTTGTAAAATTTCAGTAGTCAGATTTACTAATAAATTAGTCATCTGTACTATTAATTGATTTCTCTGACAAATTAAAGTAGGTGGCATAACTATTTTATTTTCTACCTTGGTTGGTACGATTGAGAATGCGACAAAGGTACCAACATACATGCGATAAAACGAGGGAGAACGTTTAGACATGGCCATCATAACTCGTTGCTCACTTGATATTTCGTTAATCATTTATTGATGGAAGTATCAAAAGAGTTGCAAAGTTTAGGCTTTGGGGATTATATCGAAGCATTTGAAGGTTTGTACAAGAAATCGAAAAATCAAACGAGTTTTAAGTTTTATTACTGGAAATCCTAACCTACAAAGTGCATCTGCAATTATAAAGATCACAGCGGGCATAGGGAGATATTTTTTTAGAACGTCTTATCAGCTGAACTGACATCAGCGTCCCTAAGATGTCCCAAAAAAAGATGTCCGCGTGCCGACTGTGATCTTTTTCATTCAGATTTCGATAGTCCAGTGACAGATATTTTATTACTCACTGTAACGAAAAGAAAATAGTTATACCTACAAGTTTGTTAGTAGACATGACAAACTATATCAGTAAGTTTAACTACGTACAGACAGTCGTTTTGGCAAACTGAAATAGTTAGTCTACCTAATTAAATAGTAAGGGTAACTACTCGTGCCCCAACTAACAAAAATAGTTCTCACAACTAACTAAATAGCAGTACCATTATTTACTAACTAAAATAGTTATCCCAACAATTTTATTAGATGTCCCAACTAATCTTTTTTTTCAGTGCCGTAGCGCACATGATATTTTCTCTAAATCATGTTTGAACTAAGCGGGTTTTCGAGTTTTGTTAAGCGACACTAACCTATCTTCCCGGTAAGAAGGCTTCAATAGAATTGGATTGAAAAATGCAATTCCAGTGAATACCTGATTTTCCCTTCGTTCTCTTATATCAGAAACAGTATTAGAAAGAAGCAACTGCTATTCCTGTCAATACGATTTGAAAAATATAATTTTCTGAGAAATATAATTTTCGATCGAATTTACATTCAATTTATTCACAATTAGTAAATTATTTACTATGACTATGCATGTAGAATTGTTAAAGTCATATCAAAATTTATTTCATCTACATTGAATTCAAATTTTCAATTTATTTAAGATAATTAATTTTTTTAAACACATAAATTATATTTGGAATTTAGGTATCACAGAATCTATTACACTCAATTATGTTCATTGTACTGAAATTGAGGATAATGCATTACATATAAATCCAATGTAAATTTCTTGAATTCAAATCACTTCATCTCTCCGAAGTGCAAACTTGAATTTATTTGATTAGACCCTTCCTAACTTATATTCAAAAATGGATAATTAAAACAATTTTATGCACGCATTTCTTGAAGGAATTAGAGTGAATTAAATACGCTTCAAGTCTATTCTGCTTTGCGGAATACGAGAGAAATGTCATTAACGCTATATGAATAGCCGGAAATTACATTTTTGAGATAACCTATTCTATTTTTGTACATTGAAGCCTGTAGGGAAAATCAGGTATTAAAAATAATAGAATTATCTCTGCTTTTACGTTAAAATCAGAAATTTTTATCTCATTCTATTCAAGCCTTCTTACGGGGAAGTTCCCATAAGTGAAAAATACCAATATGAAAATATAATAAGATAGCCAACAAAAAAAAAATTTTAATTATTTTTTTTTAAAGTAAGTACTTTCGGTAGACCAATCATTTCCCCACTATGTTATGCTCACATTCAAGGCTTCAATATATATTAATGCGGACATGATCGAAGCAGTACTTCATTAGTTTAAGAAAATAAAAGCTACTTGTTGGCCCCTCATATGTATGCAATTCGACGCGAATGAGGGATCAACTCAATGTTTAGCTTATGACGCAATAACTTGTACGCAATATAATGTAATAAAAACCAAATGCAACAGCATAATAGGATTAAAAACACATTTTCTCGTGAATTACCCATTCACAGTGTCAATTAGTTCTATAAAGATAGAAAAATACCTCTCTTTGTTTACTGCTGACATTCGCCAAAATAATTTCATGTTTGCCCAGGATGCACCACGTGGAGGTCGTCAGCCAGATTAGCATCCCTTGCTTTATATGCACTATATATAACTATATGCAACCTATATTGATACATTTTGAAAATATATATGCACTATATACATTAGGGTGGTCCAAAAAACGCTTTTCGAGCTACAGGGCAAGTCCCCCGCCAAAAGTTTCCACTTCCGGAGAAAGAAAATCCCTATTTTTTTTTCGAAATTCGAATATTAACACGTGCCACCGGGCACTTCAAAATCCCATTCAATTAACATGGGGAAATTTTGGATTTTCGAAAAATTGAACTCATACTTCAGGGTTTGATCGAAACGTGCCAAACATTTTAGGGATTCAAGAGGAGTACTTATGAAAGGAAGGATACTAATAACTTGTATTTTCAACTCACCCTTACCCCCCCCCCCCCCCGCAACGCCCCAAATATGACCCAAAAGTCAAAAAAGTACATTTTCACGTATTATTGTTACTTTTCAGCAATTTCCGTCGTCTTTTTCAAACGACTAATTACTAATGGACAATTTGGATATTTTCCATGACTTTTTAAACAATTGTCACGTCCCGCGACTAGGAACAAACATATAACTTTATCACCTTATGTAAAGGTTAAGTTTAACCGCTGTGTCTAAAATCATACCAAATTATGTGAACCAGGAAATACACTCTGAATCAAATGTCAAGACGAAAAACAAGTATTAACACATCATATGATCTTTCAAATTTTACGATTCGAGTGGATACGACGAGGCTACTGTAAGAGGTTTATTAGATTAGTCGTATGACTCCAGCCGAAAATATTGATATAAATCAAGATCTAGCCTGATAGCATCCAATAAATTTAAGAATCTATGCGAAGCACCTGAAGACTCCGGAAGATTACACTGAAAGTAAATTAAGCTATTTCTACGCCACGCGCCGAAATACCAATATGTGACATTGAACAGGTCATGACTTGCCACGCATCTCCTAGCTTCTATGGACCAGTAGAAGGTTAATTAGACCGATTCTATTCCATGCGCCGAACTTCCGAATAGAAAGGTGTTAGAATCAAGGATTTTCATGATGATTTACGAGTTTGTGGATTATATAACCTGGGCCCCATCGAGGACCCATCAGTGTCCAGTATTCAGTTCATCAGTTACCAGTTACCAGTTCAGTTCTATTAGTCGCGCCGCTTCATTTATACTACGGGATAAATCATCGTGCAATCCCACCCAGTAACAAGTAGTGATCCCCAGTGTCTTCGTTGCAACATCTCAACCTCGACCATCTCAACCAGAGTCAAGTTCG
>CAKNXH010043994.1:0-11646 GCA_932178445.1 Andricus quercusramuli
CATCCTTATATATATATATATATATATATATATATATATATTACTCCTATAACTCATGTATATACATATTATTACTTAACTTTGATACCGTTTGATATATTCACAAATAATGTATTCCATTTTGGAATATTTTTGATCTTGGACGACCTCTAGCTCCTCAGCAATTCATTTTGGGTGGTTGTGGCCATAAGAACTTTTGATCAGGACCTCAAGATCGATCATTTCCCGTAGATTCGTCCAATTTGACCGAATGTTTTTTCCCATGTATTGTGTGCGGGGTTCTTTGTGTCCAATTGAAAAATATCATGAAGATAATATGTCAATCTTGTTAAAATCTACTAAAAATCATGATTAAAACTTACGGATCTCTTAAAAACAAAACTTGCATCATTTTGAAAATGCTCAAACTTTCATTGGGATAGTTTTGAATTACATTTGATATCCAGTAAAAAATTTGATTGAATTGTCTTAATCTATCAAAAAAATATTATATTTTTTTCTTTGAAAATTGTCAAAATGTTAAAAAGCATACAACTTTTTAATTTTCATCAAAATTAAAAATGCCATTAGGATAATTTGCAATTATTTTTTTTCACGTGCCAGAAACTTTGACCAAAATTTCTTAACCGACATAATTTTGTGATTTTTATGATTTTCGGACTCTGTGAGTGCCGAAACGTAAAGATCCGTTAAAAACTAGATATCGAAAATTTGGACGATTACATTACACTCTCATGAATGAGAACGTAAAAATATCAATCCTCATGAGAAGCAAATATTCGCCAATTTCAAAATATTTGGATTTGTTTTCTTCTTGTCCAAAAGAACGTTTCCATGCTATTATAATTTTTTAGAACAACATTTGTGTGTTTTCACTCCACACCCATTTTCATGTTGAAAAAAAATGCTTGATTGTCAGTCTAATATATGTGATAAAAATTAAAACTTCTAGAGCTCAAAGTTGGCAGGTGATTTTATTCGCATCACGCTCGACTCTTGCACCAACACTCTCAAGCGTCGATTCTGTGCAATACCTCGAAGCTCTAATACGTTCGGCTCGGTGGATCGCCACTCGCCACGCGCGATTACGCAGTTTTTCCTGATATTCATTGCTATCATTCATGTTTGACAATAGTCAGCCGTTGTTCTCACTCATATTTCTCGACCCTTCACACAGATACGGACCGCTGAACTGCGTCTTATTTTTACTTTGATCTGCTTTTTCTCGTAAACTCATTTTCGGTCCTAAGGCTGGTTTCTTCGTTCCACGTCACATATAATGAAGGCAGTCGTGGACTGCCCTGACTGCCTAGAGATTAGTTCAAACAGGCCCCAATAAATTTTCGTCCAACTTCTCCTCCGACTGGTCCCTAATCCTTCGCGGAAAATTCAAGTTTAAAACGAAAAAATGAAATGTATTGTGAATTCAAGTAGAAAAAAATCAGACCATTCAGTGTGAACAATGATCCGTAATGAGCCGTAACGAGCCGTGGCCGTAACGACCGTATCCCTTACCAGGATTCCTGAAAACCGAAGAAAAAAAATCAGAGAAAAACTTTCTGGCACTATAACGAACGTTACTTTACATTACCGTTATCCGAACATTTTAACACGTTAACGTTACCGTTACTAAGAAAATGTAACGTACCCGATAACGCGTTACTACACGGAAAAAATAAGTTGTCGAAACTTTACTTGACTAGTCAACCAGTCTAGGATAGTTCACTTTTTGTTTAGAATCTCGTATAATTTTGATTAAAGAACCGCAGACTTCATCGAAGAAGTGAAAAAAGTCATCGAATTATTGGAAGACAATCTAGGAACATCAGTTTTCGAATTTGTCTTCAGCAGATTTTGACAAAGTTCTAGACAAGCATTCAATTTTTCACAAAAAGTCCTCCAGATTTCACAAGATTTGGAATACAATAACTCTAGCACAGAAACGAATAACTGATTTATAAGTTGTCGAAGAATTCGTTGACTGTCTTCTAGATATCTATATATTCATAATGTGCAGTCACATGAGATGCTTGTATTAACACGTACAGACGCTCAGGTGAAGTGGTATATGTATAAGTCTGAATGGAGTCCCGGTCACCGGCAATGAACAAATGAGTGCGGATTTAAATTTGGCTCTTCACTGAGATTTGTGCAAAATATTAAATGTGTCAAGTTAGCCGTGGGGTCTAGTTGTTAGGGATAAGTTGCGTTCGATAGGCGTTAGGTATTTCGAATCCCGCCGAATTTGTTTCGATTTTTCATAGGTTCGTGTGTATCTGTCAAAATAAATATAACTTAAGCGTGAGTCTATGTGAATAACAATATAGTAAATATAACCGCGAAATATATATTTTTTAACTTGGCTATACTGTTTTCTAAAAACTCGTTAGGAGTCATCGAAAATTTCATTGCCTGGCTTCGAAGCATTAGTGTATCAGTGTTTCAAGAACTCTATTCCTCAGGTCTTCACATTCTCATTGAAATTATTTTGTACTTTCGACAACTCTTTCTACTTTTTAAACATTTATCAATCAAGGTTTGTGAGACGATTCTTCCAATTTATGACATACGTTTAGCCCTATCCTAGAGTGGTTGACTCCGTGATTCAAAATTTCAACAACTAATTTTTTCCGCGTAGAAACGCGGAAAGCTTACTCAATTCCGCGCTGAATGAGCACTAGTTGAAGTAATTTAACCTTGTAGATATTGAATGAGCACGTGAGAAAGACAACATTAAAATTCCGATTTCGATGGAATTTCGTAATTAAAATTCAACTCTTGGCAGAAGATAGAAGAATGAGGTAATTATTTCATATTTTACAAAACTGACCTTTAGGAGTTTACCTTACATTTGAGCCATTAAACATTGAAGAATCTTCACGAGTTCTTGAAACAATAATTTTTTTGTGCGAGCCTGCTTAATTTAAAATACCTTACTTACTCGATAATATTTCACATCTATTGAACGCGGTTTTTGTATTGAAAAATATTCATATTAATGCTGATTTTTACAAGAAGTTTTCCTGTATTTCTAAACACATCTGAAATACTTTTTGTCATGTCATGTGTTTCATGTGTGACTGTGCTGATCACATTTTATTCAAAAATCTGCACCTCATCTTCAAGTTTCAAGCGGGACATTCGCTTGTGGTCATATTTTTCGCGTTCAAACCCACCTATCTCAAAAACTTTTGATTTTTTGGACTGGTACTCATTAGGATTTTTTGATCAAGACGCTTTGAACTATATCATATTGCAATTTCAGCCAATTTGACCGGGGCCGGATTTTAATGTAAAGTGTGTGGGGCCCTTTGACATCACAGTTTTTCAACGGATCTCCACGTTCTGAGACCCCCTGAAGCAGAAAATCAAGTTTTCGCGACGGCGTCTGTCCGTCCGGCCGTCCGTAAACACGATAACTCTCGAAAAAATGATCGAATCGAATCGAGCCTTGGCACACTTTTTTGAGGTCCCAAAAGAAAAAACGAGTTCGTTAACCAACCATTTTGGATAGAAATTCAAAAAGTTAGAGCATTTTCAAAATGTTTAAGACCAATTTTTTTAGGATTTAAAAACTTTATGTACGGCTATTCGTAGTACTTAGAAAGCCGAACAATTTATCCTAATGACTTTTTTCAATAAAAAAAAAATTATCAGAGTTATAACATTTACAAAATTTTAAAAATCAATCGAAAATGAAAAATTTAAGCCAAAAAACGCAATATATGGAAAAAAGTCAAGAGAAGAAAAACGTTGGTTTTCGAAAGCCCTACAAGATTATCATAACAACTTAAAAAAAATTTTTTATCGAAAATTCAATTTTTAATATCACAAAAAATAATGAAAAATTCCATTTTGTGGACAAGCTATGCAAGATACCAAAAAAGATGAGAAGGCAAGAATTGTGCTTCTAACTTCTAACTTTTAACTTTTTGATAGGATGCGTAGTTTTTGTTTTATTCGTAAAAAAACAATATTGAAAATAAAAAATTCAATTTTTGGATAAACGACACAAACTACGAAAAAAATAGAGAAAAGTTCTTCACGCAAAAAGAGATACAAGTTTGTTTTTAATCAAGTTTTGAAAGGAAGCGTAGTTTTTGTTTTAATCGTGAAAAATAGAATTGAATATAAAAACATTTAATTTTTGAAAAAACGACACAAGCTACAAAAAAGTTGGTACAAAAAATTGTACACCCAAAACACATCTATATATTTGTTATAAATCACTTTTTGATAGGACGCGTACTTTTGGTTTAAATTGTAAAGAATAACATTAAAAATAAAAATGAAAAATTTGTGGAAACACGACAAAAAGTACGAAAAAAAAAATTGATAGACAAAAGTTGTTCACCCAAAAAAGAGATACAAATTTGATATAATTTATTACATTCTCATTATTTATGATTGAGAAAGTATTAGAAATCGAGCGCATAGAGCGAGTGTTTCGATGAGAATGTGTACCTGAAAGCCTACAGAGCTTTGAGCAATTTAATCTTTAACTATACACACTTAATTACACAGAAAATTCAGATTATGAAGATACATACAAATACTGGAATCTAAATGAGATGATTTCCATAAAGTTTCATTCAAGCATACCAAATACAAAGAATAAACATCCGACCGCGAAACGCGAGATAACACAGACGCGCGCCCTAGGAGCGCTCAAACTTGCGAGCGAAACGAGCAGCGCACGATGAGAATGTGCCCGCACAGCGGACATTTTTTTTGGAAAACAAACTTTTTAATTTAAATACTAACAACTTCGTAGTTTTTTCCCTGATCGGAAAAATACTTTCGTCCCGCCTAATTTTAAAACATTTTTTTTTCTCCAAGAGATTCTACGTCCTAAAGTTTACCTACCTGCCTGATTTGAAGTGGATCCCGTCATATAATACAATTAAGGTAGGAACTTACTTAAGATGTTCCAATGAATGAAGATTTTTTGGTTTCCAAAACCCTCCACCGAACCAGCTGCGACTGCGAAACATCTTTTTAACGATATTACCTTCACTACGTAGGATTCGCTCAAGTGGTAATCATAATTGCAATAGTAAATTGGCGTCTCGTATTGACAGAATAGATATTAAGCCAACTGACTAAAGGAAATTGGCTGTTTATATTTGTAAGATCGGGCTATTGTCAAGTGGTCAAAAGAATAAGTGATCTATCAACTGTTTGTAAAATTTAGACAACTTTCAAGTACTTTCATGGTAAAGGATTGAGGGCCTAGTGCTTTAATTAATTATATTTAATAATAGTTAATAATTTAATATTTGTCAGTCATTTAATATGACGGTCAACACATTACTCACAAGTGATCACAATTATCACGATTTTACAAGCGATTTTTGGGTTAGTTCAAGAACATGGAGAATATACATAAGGAGCATCGACATATAGAAATAGACATGATCTAATAAATACATGGTCTAGCCACGCGCAAGTAAAAAAAACTGAGCCAATGAGGACCCACCGCTTCTTTTCGACATCTTGTATGGAAAAGGCGGCAAACGTAATTGATTTTTAAATGTAAAATGTTAGAATTGAAATTTCTTGTAGTTTTGAGATATAAAAATACTTCAATTCTAATCAAATGTATTGTAATGTTGAAAATGGATGAAGGAATATACGGATGCTGTGCCCACAACATATAAGATGATAATTATCATGTTTTATTTATTACAAAATATTGTTCCTCAGTTTTGGAGGAAAATTTGAGTTCGAGATATACAATATTTATTCACAATTCTGAAATACTCTTCCTCACTCCTTTTTTTACAATTTCTATTACGTTCGAATTATAATTATTACATTTGGGACGGGAGAAGGTGGCAAGTGACAATTTATGAGAAAAGGCATTCTCTGTTAGAAAATTCTCCACAATTCAAATACACACCGAGTTAAAACGATTTGCTCCGAACCGTATTTTTAATGGTAGCAGTACGTCGAAGTTGGTTTGTCATGTAAAACGGCATATACTTATATCTTTATGATTCAAGAGCAGAAAAAATGTTTTATATATTACATGGAATATATTTTATAAATCGCATGTCACATTGTGACACCGTTTCATTGAAAAGTGATTTTCTGGTAAGTGAATAACTTTTTTTGATAAAACTTGCTTTCCCGGTGTTCATCTACTGAACATCTCGGCGGGGACATTTTACAATTTGAAAAGCAAAATAACAATTGAAATTGTTGTGACGATATTAAGTTGATTTTCAGAGGCCACAAAATTCTAACCTCAAAAGTACATGACAGTAAAGGACAGTTCCCTCCGAAATGAATTCTTGTTTTATGAATTAACTGTTGCCCCTGTATTCAGTGACATTCTGTGTACATTTAATATAAAATCACATTATAAATCTATGTTATTCTTAGCAGAGTTTTTTACGGAATGATAAATGTTGTTGGCGAAACCACATATAGTATTGCACACACGCATATTTATAGGTAAAACGAAGTCAAAATTTTACAATATAAAACAGTCTTTTCAACTTCATGTAAAAATAGTAAATCTTAATTTCAATACATATATACAAATGAACATAATTTACTTTTTACATTGCATTGCCTGGTGACTCGTGGACAAAGTTGTCTCTGAAATTTTGAAGATGAATTGGATCTTCATTTCTTATCATGAATTATCTTTATCAGTGTACAATTTATCGCGCACAAATATTGTCAGGGCTCGGAACGGGTTGATTTTTACTAACTTCTTTACTGTTTCGATTCATGGTTACTAAAAAGTTACTTATTTTATGAAAAGGTTACTTTTGGTAACATTTTTTGTTCGAAATAACGAAATGAATTAATTCATTTAATCGTATCATTTCAAAAATGTAGATGAATGTAAAAATTCAAATTTTTTTCGTTCTGGCACTCTAGAGTAGTCAGTAGTTATTCCAAGTTTTTTTTTTTAAATTTATTACTTCAATAATTTCATATTATTTCTTCCTATATATTCATTTTCCTATAATACTTTTCCGTACACAAAGTACGCGTCAGACTCAAACTGCGCGGTCATAAAACAAAATGTCGGAACTAAGCGGTTGCGTGATTTGGACGAAACGGAGCCCTCAAGTGGCTAGACCATGTATTTATTAGATCATGGAAATAGACCTTTTCATTTCCATTCGGAAATAGGTAGTACACATGCGTGGCCGCCATGACAATTCCCGCGAATTCAAAAGTTTCGGCCCTACTATGTAAAATGTATGCAAAAGCAGAGTTTTTAATTTTTTTATTGTGATAAATTCGTATGTAGTGAAAGTTTGATGAATAACAGTGTTCAGTATGTAAAAGGTGATTAATAGGAAAGAAATATATTGCATGTACGGAAGCTCAGTGCAATATTTCTTGGTTATTGTTTCCATAGCGTGAGCCGCTTTAAGTGTAAGGCGTGCGAACACAACAAACATGACTGCAAAAGTACCATTCCCAGCAATAATTTTGAATGAAAAAGATGTGGCAGGAGCACAATTAGTGCCAGATTTAAGTTTTGAAGGGCACAGCAGTGCGCTGCTGGTTATGTTCCTGAGGTTATGTTTTGGTAAACAAACTTTGTTTGTGCTTTTTTATCAAAGTATTTCAGTACTTAACGATGAGAAATTCATAAATAATATGTATAATGATAATACTAGGATTACTCGTGAACTGAAATTTCGAGATGTATATTTTTTTTTGTGAAAATAATAGGATAGCTGTCACAGGTTATGTTATGGTAAACAGACTGTGTTTGTGTTTCCATACGGCAGTATTTATCGATAATAAATAAAGAAAAAATTTATATAATGACAACAAAAGCAGTAATCTTCAAGTGAAGTTTCTATAGTTACAGATTTTTGTTTATAAGAGTAAAATACCTTTAAGAAATGCATACCAAAACTGTATGTTCGATAGGAGTAAGTGTGATGAATGGAAAATTCCAATTGAAAAACCAATTAGTTATTCATTTTTTTTGTTCCAACATAAAGATTAATCTCGTATTATTTGTCAGGTAATTCCAGAACGCCAGGGAATGTCAGAGAAAACCTGACAGAGTTAGTGAATTCTCGATAAATTAAAGTTGAAATTAATTTTATCATTCCGGTTAAAAATCGCAACTTGGTTGAAAATTAATCTATTTTGCTTATTGAGGATTCAAACCATTTTGTAGAAAATTCATCTTTTTTGGTTGAATTCAACTATTTAGTTGGAAGTGGAACTATACTTTGTTAAAAATCCATTTATTTGGTTGATGTTCCATCGTTGTAATTAAAAACCTTTTCCTTTATTCAAAACTTAATTATTTCATTAAAGATTATGTTTTCTAGATTAAAATTAATTGTTTCAAAATAAAACTTAACTCGTACATGTTTGGTTAACAATTTATCTTCTTATGTTAAAAATTCAAATATTCTGCTTAAAATTCCTGTATTTGATTGAAAATTCGAATTTTGTGGAAGAATATTTAATCTTCTTGGTGAGTAATTCATGTTTCTGGTCGGAAATTCCTTTAAAAATTAAAATATTTGGTTAGAAATTCATGTACTTTATTAAAAATTCATCTTATTGGTTGAAAATTGATATTTTTGGTCAAAAATGAGATTTTTCTTATTTAGAATTAATTTTTTAAACTGAAAATGTAACTTCCATTTTTTGTCGAAAATTGATCTTTTTTGATAGAAATTAATTCTTCTCGGTTGAAAATTACACTAATTCATTGAAAATTTAGCTTTTTTCGGTGCAAATTTAGCTATTTGTTGACAATCCGTCCTTTCGACGTAATCGTTACTGCGAATACCACTTTTACACAATCCGTAGCAGCAGTTCTTATGCGCTCCAACTCCATTTTTTTTACAATTACTGGTATCGCATTATCCTTTTCCATTTTCATTCATAAACACTCCGCTATACAATTTGAAACTTCAGTTTTTTTAAACAAAATACTGCATTTCCTATGCATTTGCGAGCAACAGAGCCGAAAATTGACAGGAAGGTCAATTCATTTTCGCGCATGCGCAAAAAAAATAATTGAAATGAAAAGGTCTATGGACCGATAACCCTGTGGGAAGCACTGAAATTGGCTTTAGAGAGAGAGAAAACATTTGAGGGGTGAAACTGTCTCTTTCTATTCCAGGACTGTGTCAAGTGAAATGGATGCCCCTACACGTTCTAAACACGCGCAACTAAAAAAAAGTTAACCAATAGGAATAATTCTACCACAGGGGGCCATATGTGTTGAGTTAACGCGCGAGAATTTAGTATATTTGAAAGGACGTAAATGTCATGAGAGAAAATTTCAAGTAAAAGACGAAGTAATTTTACAATTGGCGAATGAATGAAATAAGTTAGAAAATAATGTAATAGATAATATAAAATATTGAAAAATATGTAACTCATTATCCCTGTAATGCAGAAGAAATATGTATAACATAACCTCTCAATGCACATGGAAAATGTTACCTTTTAACGCAAATGAAGTGAAGTACTATTGCCTGAAAAGAAAAAAGAAGCTTGTTTTGGGTCTCACGGCACAAATAAATAAATGCAAAATATCGATATCATAGTCTGTATTATGATAATATCAGTTTTTATAATTCGTATATACATGCACGTAAGTGCTACAAAAAACTCTCATTGTGCAAAGACAAAACATATTTACACCTTATATTCGTATAAAATAATGGATTTACAATATATAATAATTAAATAAACATACAAGTTCAGCAACATATAATTTACAATGATATAAGCTCATGATACGAAATTCTACAGTTGTAATTTCATGAATGGTATTTCAAATATTTCGGAAGATTATTTCTTTATTTTCCCCTTATGAAGAAGAAAAGAATTGTCAAGCAGGAATATTAATTTACATTTCAAAGACCATTCCCTATTTAAAAATATCATTCTGCAACCAAAAAGGGAATATTTGACAAAAAATAATTACATTTTTGAACAAAGTGATGAATTATCAAGTGGAATGATGAGTCCTCAAATTCTAAACCAAAAAGTTGAATTTTCACCTGAGATAGTGAATCTTCAAGTAGAATAATAGAATTTACAATCAAAAAGATGAATTTTCACCTGAGATAGTGAATCTTTAAGTAGAATAATAGAATTTACAATCAAAAAGATGAATTTTAAACTAAAATTATGAATATACAAATCAAATAATTGAATTGTCAAGCAGGAATATTAATTTACATTTCAAAGATCATTTCCCTATTTAAAAATATCATTCTGCAACCAAAAAGGGAATAGTTGACAACGCAAATAATTACATTTTTGAACAAAGTGATAAATTTTCAAGTAGAATGATGAGTCCTCAAATTTTAAACCAAAATTTGAATTTTCACCTGAGATAGTGAATCTTTAAGTAGAGTAATAGAATTTACAACCAAAAAGATTAATTTTAAACTAAAATTATGAATATACAAATCAAATAATTGAATTGTCAAGCAGGAATATTAATTTACATTTCAAAGACCATTTCCCTATTTAAAAATATCATTCTGCAACCAAAAAGGGAATAGTTGACAAAAAATAATGACATTTTTGAACAAAGTGATGAATTTTCAAGTGGAATGATGAGTCCTCAAATTTTAAACCAAAAAGTTGAATTTTCACCTGAGATAGTGAATCTTTAAGTAGAATAATAGAATTTACAACCAAAAAGATGGATTTTCACCTGAGATAGTGAATCTTTAAGTAGAATAATAGAATTTACAATCAAAAAGATGAATTTTAAACTAAAATTATGAATATACAAATCAAATAATTAAATTGTCAAGCAGGAATATTAATTTACATTCCAAAGATCATTTCCCTATTTAAAAATATCATTCTGCAACCAAAAAGAGAATAGTTGACAACAAATAATTACATTTTTGAACAAAGTGATAAATTTTCAAGTAGAATGATGAGTCCTCAAATTTTAAGCCAAAAAGTTGAATTTTCACCTGAGATAGTGAATCTTTAAGTAGAATAATAGAATTTACAACCAAAAAGATGAATTTTTACCTGAGATAGTGAATCTTTAAGTAGAATAATAGAATTTACAATCAAAAAGATGCATTTTAAACTAAAATTATGAATATACAAATCAAATAATTGAATTGTCAAGCAGGAATATTAATTTACATTTCAAAGACCATTTCCCTATTTAAAAATATCATTCTGCAACCAAAAAGGGAACAGTTGACAAAAAATTATTACATTTTTGAACAAAGTGATAAATTTTCAAGTAGAATGATGAGTCCTAAAATTTTAAACCAAAAAGTGGAATTTTCACCTGAGATGGTGTATCTTTAGTACACTTATTAAAGAACACTTACCAATATGTATAATATAACTTTATAAGACACAAAAATATTTATCCTTGCCGGATGGCCACGTTATATTCACTTTCGAATTTGTATTTTTGATACAAACTCCACTCCAATTTACACAAAGCTGATCTTAACACGCTGCACTTGCACAAACGGATAGCGTTAGCAGTGTCCGCTTCTTCCACGTCATTTGAATATTCACAATTTTCGCAGGTATTGACATTGATTTACAATATAGCCATAATTCATGATTTCGAATCTTTTGAGTGAAGACCCAGAACGAGCGGATCATGACAGCTACGAACAAATTGGCTTTTCGATCCCT
>CAKNXH010043995.1:0-10090 GCA_932178445.1 Andricus quercusramuli
AGGAGTTTGTAATTTCAGTATGTCACGGTAATTCACGGTAATTCAATTTAAGAGTATCTTCTAACCAAATAGGTGCCTTGCTCTGTTCAATCATTTCTTTTAATGTTTTATGAGACGTTATTTTCGATCAGTTTTTTGAATTCGTAATAAGTGACAAGCTGGAAGAAATGCAACCAATTCTAATGATAAATCGCGTGTGCACATCCATCTGCTTCTCTTTACGGAAAAAGTTAGAGTGAGAAAGGTCTGATGTGACAGTGAGGTTGAATACCGTTGTACCACACCGAGACATAACCTTCCTACATTATTTATTCGTTGGCGTGTGACATCAAACTTTTCTCACTTTAACGTTCCCTGCGAAGAGAAAGAGGTAGAGTTAGAGATGTGTACATGCGATTTATCCTCAGAATTGGTTGCATTTCTTCGAGCTCGTCACTTATTATACAATTACTGCGACAGATTTCGGATGCAACTATTCTTAAACTTAGTGGGGAATTCTTACAATTAGACAAGCATATATATTCTTAAGGTAAGAGGGCCTCCATCGTACATTAATAATATATTCTTGGCGCCTATTTAGGTTGCAATTATTCTTAAACTTAGTGGGAAATTATTAAAATTAGAATATCGTTTCTTCGGTGCGCCCTTAAAATAACATAACATTTGCTTAACTTAAAAAAGTGGGTGTGGTGGACCCACACTGGTAGTATTTATCCACCTAGAAACACTACCCGAATCGGGTAGTGAGGCAATGAACTTTGGAGTTCGAAATGCTAATCAATTTTTTTTTTTTTTTTTTCACTTAAAAAAGATGAATTTCCGTTTAATACAGAACTTTCCGGACATTTCATGTAAGAAAACCAACAAAGATGTTTAAAATTCAGAAGACCAAACGAACTTTTGTTCTTCAAAATTAATCTACAAGTTTAAGATGAGAAAAAAAAATTCAAACCTTAAAAAGAAATTCTCTGCGTTTCGTCGCAGAAATTTTGTTAAATTTTCGTTCTAAACCCAACAAAGTAACTTAAAACTCGGAGAAACAAAAAAAACTTTTGTTACTGAAAATTAA
Organism: Andricus quercusramuli; assembly: GCA_932178445.1. NCBI lineage: Eukaryota > Metazoa > Arthropoda > Insecta > Hymenoptera > Cynipidae > Andricus > Andricus quercusramuli. Next base: position 1,070 of record CAKNXH010043995.1, read on the forward strand.
TTAACAAATCTACGATAAGTAATTCTTTGCGATTCATTGCAAAATTTTTTGTTACATTCATTGTAACAAATAAAAAAATAAAAAAAATGGGAAATCCAAACAAACTCTTGTTCTTTAAAACTAACCAACAGAACTCTAAGATGAAAAACACATTTTTAACCGCCAAAAGTAATTCTTTGAGTTTCATAACAAACTTTTTGTTACGTTTATTGTAAGAAAACCAACAAAAAATTTAAAGCCCGGGATACGAAACGAACTTTTGTTTTTTTTAAATAATCAACTAGTTTAAAATTCGAAAACACATTTTGAACCTCCAAAAGTAATTCTTTGCGATTCATTGCAAAAATTCTGCTACATTAATTGAGATAAAGTTAAAAATAGTTAAAGATGAGAAATCCAAACAAAATTTTCTTATTAAAACTAACAAACAAAAGTCTAAGATGAAAAAACACATTTCTAAACCCCAAAAGTAATTATTTGCAATTCATTGCAAATTTTTGATACATTCATTATTACAAAAACAAAATTGTTTGGATTTCCCATGTTTAAATATTTTTAACTTTGTTACAATTAAGGTAACAGAATTTATGGAAAGAATCTCAAAGGATCAAAGGATTACTTTTAGGGTTTCAAAATGTGATTTTTTATTCTCAACTTGTTGGTTATTTTTAAAGAAATAAAGATCCTTTCGTTTCCCGAGCTTTAAATATTCTATTAGTTTCGTTCAATTAAATGTAAGAAAATTTTTACAATGAATCCCAATAATTACTTTTGAGGGAACAAAATGTGTCTTCTAATTTCAGAGTTGTTGGTTAAGTTTAAAGAACAAAAGTTCGCTTAGATTTCCCAACTTCAATTATTTTTAACTTTGTTGCAATTAATGTAACAGAATTTATGGGAAAAAATCACTAAGAATTACTTTTGGGATTCCAAATATGTTTTTTCAATGTAAGCTTATTGATTATTTTCAAAGCACAAAAGTTCGTTTCGTTTCCCGAGCTTTAAATTTTTTTTTTAGTTTCATTATTATGTAACAAATGTAAAAGACAAATGTAACAAAAATTCTGCAATAAGTTACAGAGAAGTACTTTTGCGGTTTTGAAATGAGTTTTCTTATCATTAACTTGATTATTTATTTCCAGAAGCGAAAGTTTGTTTGGTTTTCTCATATTCCATTTTTTGTTGGCTTTCTTGCAATTTTTCTTATAATTTTGTTTTCGCAATAATGAATGTATCAAAAATTTTGCAACGAATCGCAAAGAATTATTTTTCGGGGTTAAAAATATGTTTTCTCATCCTAGACTTGTTGGTTAGTTTTAAAGAACAAAAGTTCGTTTCGTTTTCCCAGCTTTAGATTGATTTTTTTTGTAGCAATAAATGTAACAAAAAATTTGCATCGCATGCAAACATACTTTTGGTGTTCAAAATGTGTTTTCTTATCTTAGACTTGTTGGTTAAGTGTAAAGATCAAAAGTTTGTTTGCATTACCCATTTTTAATTTTTTTTTTCTATATTTGTTACAATGAATGTAACAAAAATTTTTGTAATGAATCGCAAAGAATTACTTATCGTAGATTTGTTAATTAATTTTCAATAACAAAAGTTTGTTTTGTTTCTTCGAGTTTCAAGTTACTTTGTTGGTTTTATAACAAAAATGTAACCAAATTTTTGCGACGAATCACTGAGAATTTCTTTTTCAGGTTTGACATGTTTTTTCCCATCTTAGATTATTTTGAGGACGGTAATAAAAGTTTGCAAGAACAACTAAGAATTTTTAAAAAGTGTTAAGGCTTGAATTTCGCGTCTTGTACAAACAATCAAAGATCAACGATGTGAAATTTTTGCGGGAGCTGAAGTGAACCGCCAGCGCGCACACTATCTTAACACTTATGAGACAAACAAGTGGTTGCTGAAGCTCGATTCTGATTGGTTCATTATGCCCAACTTTGAAGCTTTACTGTGCCCAAACTAAGGCCCAGAACAAATATTGCCAGAGGACTTTTCTGTTTCCTTTTTTGTCCTCTATCATTCAGTACCGGCATGGTCATAGGTGGTGGGACACCCTGTATATAAACACACACACACACACACACACACACACACACATAAATATATATATATAAAAAAAACTTTTAATTTTTTTTTCCTTAGATACCATGAAAATATCGTCAGAAATGACGAAAAAAAAAATTCTGGTGAAGCTTGAGCTCTGAATATTAATATTAAGAGGTGGCGATTTGTGATTTTTGATTTCCCATTTAAATAACACAGGAATTTTTCGTAATTTTTTTTCGATTTTTAATGCGTTTGAACGAATAATTTTCTAGTGAAAACAAAAACTTATTCTTGTAGAGAATTTAACGATCTACAAAAAATGTCTGATATGATTTTTTGCTAAGTCGACTCATTCAAAAGTTATGGCAGATTGTAAATTAAAAAAATACTTTTTCATTAAACTTCCATCAGACTTTTGTTCTCAAAGAGCTCAAAAGCATTGAACAGCTTTATTTTTGAGCTCAGAGAGCTCAAGATAACACAAAAATTGAATTTTGAGCTCGAAGAGCTCAAAAACATCCCAACCAGCGGCTAAATTGCAAACTTTCAATTACTGAAATTAGCGGGAAGTTCAGGAATGGCCTTTAGGTCAACCGTTTTCCAAATTTTTTTTTTCAAGTCATTACTCAGGTAAAGTAAAGTTCAGATTTTTTTTAAAAATTAAGTTTCGTAAAATTGGTTTTTCTTACGATATTTTGTGAAGATGTTATTGTTTACCAAAAACATTCGATTAGTTTTACGAAAAATAAGATATTTCATGTTTTTGAGTCATTATTTTGTGATAGCATATGAAAAATTGTAAAAATTATCTTTTACGATTTAGAGTTGGACTTTAACCTCGAATAACTTTTGAATGAGTCGACTTAGCAAAAAATCATGTCAGACATTTTTTGTAGATCGTTAAATTCTCTACAAGAATATCTTTTTGTTTTCACTAGACAATTATTCGTTCAAACGCATTAAAAATCGATTTTTTTTTTAATTCCTGTGTTATTTAAATGGAAAATCAAAAATCACAAATCGTCACCTCTTCATATTAATATTCAGAGCTCAAGCTTCACCAGAATTTTTTTTTCGTCATTTCTGACAATATTATCATGGTATCTAAGGAAAAAAAATTAAAAGTTCTTTTTGGCCCACCCTAATATATATATATATATATATATATATATATATATTCGGCTCGGTTTCGATTCCTTTGGAATAGAACCGAAGGGCTTACGACAAAGCCACCGAACGCGTCCTCGGGTTGCGGATAGAGGGTCCCTGTACCAAGGGTTTCTGCTGAATATGGTTACAATAATTAATAAGCAGTCGCGGACAATTGTCCAGGGATGGTCCCGAAGGAATAACCCCCAAGCGAAGGCGTGAGAACCGTGCCGAAAGCTGAATGTCACCTGGGTGAGGTGTCTCTAACGGTGATTCTGGGAAATCGGCGACTCTCAGAGTATACAGCCTTATCCTTGCATGCGGCGCTCTACAAGGATGGACGAACCCTTCCCCTAGCTGCTCGTGTGAACAACAATGACAACACCAAACATAATTGTAGTAAGTGCGGTTCAAAACAATCGAACGCGCAGGGCTCCCGACAATGGGTCGGGCAACAATGCCGACTACCCTACAGTTGGGGGAGCCAATCAAGACGGAGTCAATGCGATTGACCGGCGGAATCTTGTTACTTACAAGTGGACGGATCAACTCAATGAGGGCCTGCTGGAGTGCCACGATGCCAGTATGGTCCCTGAACGAGAAGGTTACATGGCACGACTGCATGCTCTGTGGTGCGAGAAACACCCAGAGCTCTCAGAGTTTTCGCAACAACGTCTGCGAAACCATGCCGAGAACCTCCGGAAAAGAGGTTATATAAGCGGAGTGCCTACTCAGCCGCATCCAGAACAAGCCGGTAACAGAGAAAGAGAGGCGACACTGAGATCGACCGCGAACAGGCATCCAATAGCGGAAGAACGATGCTTCAGGACCCGGAGAAAAATCAACATTCAGGTTTCTCCCAAGCCCAAAGATCTGACTAAATTGGATGATGAACTTCGTGGAGATTTTCCCGAAGAATCCGACCTCTGGACTATCAGTTGTGGTGTGTACAATGCAGCGAGAACTTTGGCAGATGCAAGCCGTAAAACAAAACCAACGGTTGATCATAAGACCAAAAGAAGAATGCATCAACTCAGCACAAAGATAGGCTGGGCTAGACAGTACGCGTCCCGTATTCAGTGTGTGATTGACTACATAACATCTGGCAGGAATTTCACTGCCAAGGTTCGACGGTTCGCGCGCGAACTGCGGATCCGTCAAATCAACAATTTTCATCTGATCCATCTAAACCCTTCCAAGACCCTCCAATTACTGTCGACCATCCGCCCAAACCAGAGGAGGTCGAAGCATTTTGGAGAGAAGTCTACGAGGTCCAGCATCCACTTCAAGAAGACTCAAAGAACATAAATAGCTTCAAGGAGCTGTGCCATGCCCTCATAACACCTGAGGAAGAATGCCCACCTATCACTACCGAGGAGGTGAAAAACGTATTAAGAGGCATGAAGAACTTTCCCGCTTCGGGACCAGATGGTATCAAGACCTTCGGGTGGAAGAAGTTTCCTTCTACCCACCAGCATGTGGCCCGAATTTTCACCTCATATCTAAAGTCGGAAGAGCCTATTCCGTAGTGGTTGGTGGAAGGGCGCACAGTGCTCCTGCCTAAGACGGGCAACTTAGCTGACCCTAAGAATTACAGGCCAATAACTTGTCTGAACACACTGTATAAGATCTTCACAGCCATCCTAAATGATAGGATTCTTCGGACAATTGAACCTGTGTGGCGAGAGATGTATGAACAACGTGGCTCGAAGAAAGGCGTAGCAGGATGTCGGGAGAACCTGCTCATCGATAGATGTGTCTGTAAAGATGCAGCATCCTATCAACGATCTCTATCGATGGCCTGGATAGATTACCGAAAAGCTTTTGATTCAACCTCCCATAGACTTATCATCTGTCTGTTGGAAAGCTTAAAGGTTCATTCACACATCGTGAGATGCATAGAGAGATTAATGCCGCTTTGGAAAACCAGATTTACCATCTTATCTGGAAAATATCGTGTGATCACTAACATTATCACCTTTCAGAGAGGTGTGTTTCAGGGCGACACCGTGAGCCCTCTCCTCTTTTGCCTCACATTATTGCCACTATCTCTCGCACTTCGCCATTCGGAAGGGTACCTCTGCGGCGAACCTGGAAATCGAAAGCATAAGGTAACTCATGTATTTTACATGGATGATCTTAAGCTCTATGCTAGAAATCAAGAGAAACTACATCTAGCTCTAAAAATTGTCACAGAGTACACTCAAGAGATTGGAATGGAGTTCGGGTTAGAGAAATGCGCCAAGGTTAATTTGAAGAAAGGAAAACTTAACGGCATCCCCGAAGATCCTGAACTCGTTGACAGAAGCGCTATACGACACCTTTGCGCTGGAGAGACCTATACATACCTGAGCGTGCCACAAAGCCGCATTCAGGACGTGACATCTATAAAGGATACTCTCCGATGCAGATACAAACGTCTCCTCCGACACATATGGTCTTCCGAACTGTCGTCGAGGAACAAAGTATCTGCAACGAACATGCTTGCCGTCCCAATAGTACTCTATTCATTTGGAGTAGTTCCATGGACGAAGGACGAGCTCAGATCCCTCCATATCGGGTCCCGAAAGGTCATGCACATGAACAAAAGCATGCACCTTAAGTCTTCTGTTCCACGACTTTACATGTCACGCCGTCAAGGTGGTCGTGGAATACTGAATCTTGGATGTCTTCACAACAGGATTATTCTGGGTACAGCACATATTGTCGCAAATGGACAAGATCCTCTTCTTAAAATGGTCAGAAAACACGAAGAAGTAGGCAAAGGGGCGTTTCTTTACAAAGCAGCAGAAGAGGCTGCTGAAACACTCGGCCTTGACTTCAATATCAGGGGTGAGCGAAATGCATCAAATCTTATCCATCTTGAATACTCACTCCTGAAGGCCCGGATTAAGAAAGCACAGGAGAAAAACTTCCGCGAAGAGCTCCTCGACAAGAAGATGCACGGCATCTTCCACAAAAATGTGGAAGATCAGTCGATGTCGTATGAGCTGACGTTTGCTTTCCTTAGATCACCCGGATTGAAGTCGGGCACAGAGGGCTTCATTTTGGCATGTCAAGATGGTGTCATTTCTACTCTAGCATACCGTCGCCACATTTTGAGCCAAGATATTCCCGATGATAGCTGCAGAGCGTGTCATGAACACCCCGAGCATCTAGGACACATACTATCTAGTTGTCCAGCTCATGCGGGAACAACCTACATCCAAAGGCACAATGCGGCACTGAGAGTGCTTTATTACCATCTCTGTCACTCTTACGGCATTAGCCCAAATACCTCTCCGCTGAACGCCCCTAGAGAAATAGAGTCAATTGTCGAGAATAAGAAGTGCCGCATATATTGGAACCCTGCGTGTCAACAAAATGCTGAGACACTTGCAGGGAGAATGCAGAAGGCGGTCGTCCTTGGGTCGCTCCGTGTCCTCAGGGTGCACGAGACTGTCGCCGGATCATCGTATTGAGTTCGCGCAGACTGTAACCACCCATCTCACGGTCGTGAGACGTGGTTACAGCTGAAATTTTACCGCGATTTCGCTGGGAGCGGGTGCAATTTTTTTTTAGATTAGCACCCGCTCCCGGCGAAATCCTGCGGTTGTCCTTATGACAAACTTTCAACTATATATATACCTATCAACCAATTAATTTATGTATGTCCAATTATCAATTATAGGATTCTAGAGGTTATGTTATTTCGACTTGTACAATATTTTTAAAACTGCTGACAAAACTATAAATTTATAAAAAATACTGAATTTCAGAATAATAATAAAGTACTTAAGAGGAGACAATATCTACTTACAAACTTTTCTTCCCTTGCGAATCAGCCGCAACATGTAAAGCCTGACAACAACTCATCTGTAAACACTTGATAGTGTTTGAAATATGACATACTCGTTTCAGTGTTGGGCATTTTATCTATTTTTACATTATATTATAAAAATTAAAGTCATTATCCTAGTTTTCAATTTAAGCTATAAAAGCTTGGTATATTTTACTTTACAATTTAACAATATTTAAAATTCCCGCGCCATTTTCACATTTACCGCGGTCAAAATTCCTCGGAAAATTGGTCGTGTGAATAGCCTGGGACAATTGCCTGCCTGCACCGGGCAGGCAGACAGAGGTATAAATGCACCTTCAAATTCTTGGGAAGCGTTCAAATGCGAAACCGCCTAGTTTTTACATTTGAAACGATACAAAATTATAATAATAATAATCATTAGAAAAGTTAGTTATTATTCAGAATGTTAAGAATGGGATTAATTAAAAATTGAATTGAATTCATTAAAAATTTAAGTTCATATAACAAACTTATTTGCTGTGAAATATTAAAAAAGTTGCTCTTTCTGAATCCCAAGTTTAAAAGAAGCATTAAAAAAGAAAAACGTTCAACACATTCAAAATAACACCTATTCTCCAATGATTGGTGTTATTTTAATTATTTCTCATGACACATAGATGATTTCAATCCTTTTCGATGCCTATGAAGCGAGGCTAAAGCTCTACTTTTCACTCCCTAGAGACTGAAAAGTTACGACAGAGGTGAATGATGAAAATTATACATCTATGAGCTCACATTTTACGATTATCAGCCCACTCTCCGTAAAAACTGTGAGGAAATTTCGGTTCCAGATAATGTAATTTAGTGGTTATCAATGAAACGTTACCATATACAATAACTGATCAGATTGCCGTAAATTACCAAAAATTTTCATATGATTTCCGGAAATTTATGGAAATTTTTGAAAATTAATGTGGAGTAATTTATGGTAAGTTACGATATTTATCGGTAAAATTACCGTAAATTACCAAAAATTTTCATACATTTCCGGAAATTTTTAAAAATGAATTTTGAGTAATGTGTGGTATGTTCCAAAATTTACCTGGAAAATTACCATGAATGACCGAAAATTTTCATAAATTTCCGGAAAATTATGGAAATTCTTAAAAATAAATTTTTGGTAATTTATGGCAAGTTGCCATATTTACATGTAAAATAACATGGATGACCGAAAGTTTTCATACATTTTGGCAAATTTATAGACATTTTTGGATTGAATTTTGGGCAATTTATGGTTAGTTACCATAAATCTCCTCTCAAATCTCAAATTACCGTGATTAACCCAAAGTTTCCGGTCATTTTTTCTATATACTGATAAAGTTGAACAGATGAAATCTTGGCTAGAAATTTATAAAATGATATTTCTCATCTCAACTTCATGAAGGGAAAGGAATGTTTACAACGTGAAATTTTGAGATATATACAAGACAATTATAGTGGAATGCGATTCGATTTATATGATACCACGGCCAAATCAAGGATACATTCATTTGAATGAAATATATAATAAGATCATGGTTTGCCGTTTCTTATAGTTTGTTCTACGCCAGTATCATGCCAGCACTGCGCCGAGGTCCGGCAAAAAACCATGGGACGAAAGTTCGCCATTTGTTAAAATTTGTTTGACACCAGTATCGTGCCATTACTCCGCTTGGGCCCGGCACAAAATCGTGAGACAATAGTTTACTGTTTCTTATGGGCTGTACTACACCAGTACTCATTTTTTAATATCAAATTTTGAGGATCTAATCTACACATATTAGTAGATAGGCAAGGGGGTTTCTGGATCAAAACGTAAGACGGAGTCTGGACCAGAATTACAAGACGGAGTCTGGACCATAGAATCGGCCACTTTTTGGTCTAGACTCCGTCTTGTTTTTCAAAGCAGATGCGCAGGCGCAAGTAAGATGTACGTAACGCGCTATATATATATATATATATAATTAAAAACAAAGTTAAACAACCACCGCAGGGTA
>CAKNXH010043997.1:0-20191 GCA_932178445.1 Andricus quercusramuli
CTTGCCTCTTCAAATTTACTTAAATGCTCTTGCCTGGCATGAGCATTTAAAATTTTATAATTGATTCGATTAAATTCCAATTAAATTAATTAATTCATTCAATTTTAATTCAATTTTATAATTAATTTAATTCATTAATAATTTAATTAATTAAATTAATTAATTTATTTTATTTTATACTTCAAAATTTTATCAATTTTATTTTCATTAATTCTATACATTAAATTTAAAATGATAATTATTTATTATCATTTAAACTTTACAATATTCGAAATGGATGAAAAAATAAAACATGAATAATAAAAAATGAAATCACTTGAAAAAGATGAATATTATTAATCTAATCTTAAAATCCCATATACGTTCCTGAAAGACATAATAAAAAATATTTCGGGACTTCCTTACATGCATGGGTATGTCAGGTGTCATTCGCGAAAACAAAAATCAGCCCAAACCTCCTAATAACCCACGAAACTGAATCGTGAAGTCGGGCGAGCTCGGCTCGGCCCGAGCCACAAGTTCGTGCTCGTGCATTTTCGGTTTTACACGAAGCTGGTCTACGCAGCATGTAACAGAGCTGACTCACCGACACGCTAAGTTTGCATGTGTTGCTCCCTGATGGGAAAGTGGTGGGGGCCGAAAAACCCCACGTTCTGAAGATACTCTTTCCACGAGACTACAGGGAAAAACGGCTTGAGTTTTGGCCGCGAGGAGAAACGGTTTAGGCGTCTAAGCCGTTTCTGCCCTTAACGTATTTCAATCCGCTTTCCCTCTGACGCTCATTCAAACCGTTGTTACGCTGAAGCTTTTCAAATTCGCTTTCGCTCCTCTACTAATTCCACACCGCTTTTACTCTCGGCCCGTCAAATGATTGTTTAAATGAAAAAGATAAGCTTTAAAGCGAAAATGGAATATTGGCATTTTCAGATAAAAAAATTAACAAAAAAAAACTAATTTTCAACGAAACAGTGAAAGTTGCAAAAAAATTAATTGTCAACAAAAAACATTTATTTTAAAACAAAAATGGAACAGTTACATTTTTACTCTGTAAAAAATTATGTGTTATTTTACATCATACTACGTTGGAAACTAATTAACCCATATATAATACGTAGTTTATTTACAAGAGTCAGCGTGAGTGAACGAGACTCTTGCGTAAAAAAACGAACGCCACTGCAAAAAAAACACACTGCGTGTAAATTCACAGCCACGTGCGTGGAAATATTTTGTGCTTGTGAATTGACAAGAGAAACGTAAATTGTCAATTATAATAAGTGACTCGTAATTTGATAAAATAAAAAAAATCGGTAATTACTACAAGAAAATTTGCAAATATTTAAGGCTCATTATAAGCACTTATTTAATTGTATTTTTATATTCACATATATGTATGTGAACACGAAACCAAAATAGGTATTTCGGTTAATTAAAAAATATTTATTTTCCCCATTTACTTAACAATCTTCTGGTTTGGACAAAAACATATTCTGCTTTTCTTAGCATTTCTTAAAATTCCCACGATTAATATTATATTATGAAAATCGCATATCTTATTTTCGCCTTCAAGCAGACCGTCTCATGTAATGAGGAATATCTTTTAAACAAATGGAGGTCGCTCGACTTCAGGTTTTTCCGCGATTTGTCGATCAGGCTCGAAACGCGTCTCCATCAGTTGCAATAACATACTGCATGTAATTTTGCTCTCTATCAAGCACTTCTACATTCTGGCAATTTAAATCACACAGAAAAATTGTAAATACACCGTTATTTGTAAATTCAGAGTCTCATGTAAAAGCAATGCTCTATGTATCTTTACGACGTATTATATGCGTCAAATAGTTTCCAGTGTAATATGCTGTAATTTTGCACGTCAACTGTCAAAGTTCCGCGGTCACAATGTTCATTTTAGTTTAATTATAGCACAATGTTAGTTAGTATTGAGGTCTTGTTAATTTACTACTTTATTCACAGTCAAGTTCTGAAAATCCGATAGGTTAAATGTGATTTTCAACGTAACTTTTTTTACAGTGTAGTTTAATAAAATTAATTTGAAATCATAAAAACGAATTTTCAACAAAATAGTTAATATTTCCACGAAATAAGAAACAAAGATTTTTCAACCGAAAAAGAAAAGTTTCAAACAAAATGAATTAATTTTCAACTAAAAAAGATATATTTTAAAGAAAAAATGGAATATTAAACATTTTTATTTTAAAAAGTGAATTTTTAACTAAATATGTACACAAAAATTCCAATATAAGGCCAGTTCGGGGGTTGCCTCGCAGTGGTCGTGGCACTAAATTAGTCTTTGGAAACGTAAACAGTCAGCGCCGTATGAACCGCTTCTGTTGGATTTTTCTCCCGCTTACTGCTACCCTCTACTGGTGGCGACGCATTGTTGACACTTCTTGTGCGCTGAGAAACTACGTGGGCCAGCAGTTCTAGGAAGAACTAAATCAGTCGGCCTTACATTGGAGTTCTTGTGTAGTTGAATTTTGAACCAAAATAATTGAATTTTTAACCTAAAAAGACGAGTTTTAAACAAAATAAATTGTAAACCATAAATACAACTTTTCAACGAAATAGTTAAATAAAAATAAAAGAATTTTTAACCAAATGGTTGAATGTAAAACCAAAAAGATAAAATTTTACCCAAGAAGACGAGTTTTCAAAAACAAATAAATTAATTTTTAACTAGAAAAGGTATATTTTCAAGAAAAAATGGAATAATTACATTTTTATTTTAAAAAATTCATTTTAAACTTTAAAAACGAGATGACATAAAAAAAAAAAAAAAATTGATTAACATTTCGAACTCGAAAGTTCATTGCCTCACTACCCGATTCGGGTAGTGTTTCTAGGTGGATAAATACTACCAGTGTGGGTCCACCACACCCACGACGGGTCAACAACACGCAGTATTCCCCGAACGGTCACCCATCCAAGTACTAACCGCGCCCAACACTGCTTAACTTCAGTGATCTAACGGGAACTGGTGTTTTCAGCGTGGTATCGCCGTTGGAGATGACATAAAAACATGAAAAAACGAAAAAGGCCTACAGTACATTAATATTCTAATATACCGGAAAAAATTAAAACATAAAAGCAAACGTTCAACAAAATAGCTACATTTTCAACCAAAGAATGAATTTTTAACCAAATAGTTGAATTTGCAACAAAAAAGGTAAATGTTCCACCCAAAGAGACAAATTCTCAACAAAATGAACTTTCGACTGAAAAAGGTGAATCTTCAACTAAAAAAGATGAATCTTCAACCAAAAAAATGAATTTTCAACCAAGCAGTTGAATTTTTGAACAAAGTGGTTTAATTTTTAAACCAAAAAGACGAGTCTTCTACAAAATAAATGAATTTTTAACAAAGGAAGATATATTTTAAAGCAAAAAATGAATAGTTACATTTTTAGTTAAGAACGTTAATTTTAACCCATAAAAACGAATTTTCAACATAATAGTTAAATTTTCAACAAAAGAAATTATTTTTCAACTAAAAGTGTGAGAAAAACGCCGTACGTGATTTGTTAATGACCCCTAAACTTTAACTTCAGTTTATCGAAAATTCCCTTATTATTTCAGGTTTTACTTCACATTCCGTGACTTTCCCGAATTCCCTGACCTGTAGCAACCCTGAAATTTGAAATATTTAAAAAAGCATTATAGTTACAGATTAAGAAAAAAAAATTAATTTATCAAATAAAAGTTGCAGTTTTCAAGAGAAAATTATTTTATACATGAGCAACAATGTGGCCCTTTTTGAAATCAGATCAGTCGTGAAAATAGTCAATTTTTTATATTTTTAAATATTTGTATCGGTTCTGTATATATTTTAAAAACATTTTTGAAATCTTTCTGTTTAATCATAATCGCTTGTCATGTCACACGACGTTTAGCCACGTGTAAAATTCATAATCATCGCAAATGCATTCTTTCATCTCTTAGTTCTATATTTTCATACTCTTGGGTTAGCCTTAATTAAAAAAATATATTTTGGGAGATTCGGGAATTTTTTGGTTTTTGAAAATCTCGTCTACAATTGTCAATTTTTTGGCAATCACCTTATATGTCGATTTTTATTTTTATCTCATCACTCAGAGGTTTCGGTATGTTCGATTAATTTTATGTGCGAAACTGATAAAAAAGTTAAAGCAATTATGTCGCAATCTTGCCTTTCCCTTAAAAGAAATTGTATTTTTTCTTTCAAATAACAGTTTAGAATTACAAAAATCTTTTTATAATTTTGAGAAATCAGTAGTACAATTTCAAGAAAACCATCTTATTTTGCCAGTTGCGAAATTTGTTAAGGCTTCAAATTGATAAATAAAATAAATTTTCTAAACAAATATTTCTCATTTAAAATTCAGTTTGGATATCAGCGCAGTTCATTACTTACCTTTGTCAATTATGTAATTTGTGTTTTGGTGTACTGTTATTACGTCAAATATCATTATCCAGTCCAAACGATTAAGTATAATGACTTTGCAAGCAAATAATTTGATAATTTGCTCATTTCAGTGAAGTATTATGAATTACATAACGAATAAAATGAGTCATTGTTCTCTCAAATTCGATCAATTTGACAAATTAAGCTTGTAATGCAATAAAAATGTTCACCTACAATAATTTTTATTACAGAAACCATTGTTCAAGTTTTGCATTTTTTTCTTTGTATATCAAATAGTTGTCTCTTTAAAATTGCCAAAAAATTTGATAATAATTATTCATAGATAAGTCTTAAATACGAATTGAATAAATACGCTATAACCTTAATTTTTTCTGAAGAACTTTATTGGGAAGTACTATTTTTATTATAGAATTTGTAATATGTTACAAATACCATTTTATTTCCAAATTCCAAGGCCTAATAGATATCAGAAGTAATGTTCGTCTTGAAATGGCACGTTCAATCGATACCCATGTCGATAAATTACGTAAGAGAAGTCGCATTTTATTGGCTCGGTTAGAAGAAAATTCTTGGAAAGTTAACCAAGAGATTAAAAAATTATGTTTTGAATCTTCGTAAGTTTTACATTAAACAAAGATATCAATTTTATTTCAAATATTTCAATTCATCATGCAGGGTGGCCACTAAAACTATAAAAAAAGTTCAGTTATAAAAATTTCGAAAAAATAACCCAATTTTGAAACCAATTTTGAAAAATAATTTTTCAAAATTGAGGGTTCGTTGTCAATGATAGGGGGTGTTTTTTTCGAAATTGGTTTTTTGGTATTTCGAGAGCCCGAAAATAGCCCGAAATTCTGGAATGATTAGATTTTCAAATTTTAAGCTTTTTATCTCCTGGAGGTGCTAGCTGCTCGGGCAGTCAGCACCCCCACCCAAAAATTTGTTTTTTGAGAAAAATACAAGAGCCCAAAAATCGGCAACACTGCCCAAAATTAGCCCGAAATTCTGGCATAAAAGAAATATTGATACTCCGTTGTGCAGGTGCTAGCTGATCGGACCTGCTTGCGTTTGTGTTAAGATAGTGATTCAATTCTAATTGTTATATTATACACATTTTGAAAAGAATGAAACAATTTAGAACTCAAAGGTAAAATATATAAATAATGTAAATTATTGTAAAATTGATTTCCGACTTTACAGACCAAATTACTCTCAAAACAGAATAAAAAGAGGGATTTTTTAAGAAAATGTGGGATATAATTCTTTTAAAGAACATTAATGTAGGTACCATATTCCCAATATTTCAAGTTTAACTATATTGCGATCTCAACAAAATAGTGGAATTTTCAACCAAAAAATATGAATTTTCATCAAAAGAGTTGCATTTACAACCAAATAGTTGTACTTTTAATCAAAAGAGAAGAATTTTTCAACAAAAAAGTTAAGTTTTCAAACAAATAGATAAATTTTGAACCAATAAGGATAAATCTTCAACCAACTCAGTGGATTTTCAACCAAATAATTAATTTTTAAGCCAAAAAGACGAATATTTTGGAAGATAGTTGAATTTTATGTACAGAAAGACGAATTGTCAACAACATAATTGAATTTTCAAGAAAATAATTAAATTTTCAACCAAATAGTAAAATTTTGAACCAAAAGAGATGTATTGTGGATCACAAAAATGATTATAGGCTTTTTAATTACAAAGAAATAACCTTAAACCATGAAAGATGAATCTTCAACCAAAAAATATTCTTTTTCTACCAAAAGTAGAATTTTCAATCCAAAAAGACGAATGGTCAACAAACCAGTTAAATTTCCGACAAAATTAACTAAATTTTCAACCCAATAGAATAATTTTCAACCATAAAAGATGAATCTTCAACCAAAAACAATTACTTTTCTGAAAAATATGTTTTCAAGAAAATAGTTGAATTTTCAACAAAATAATTCAATTTTCAAGCAAGTGTTAAAATTTTCAACCAAACAGTGGCATTTACAATCAAATAGTTGTACTTTTGAGCAAAAGAGACGAATTTTTCAACAAAAATGTTGAATTTTAACCAAATAGTTGAATTTTCAACCAACAAAGAAGAATCTTCCACCAACTGATTAAATTTGCAAATAAAAAAGATTAGACTTCAAAAAAAAACAGATTTCCAACCAAATACTTAATTTTTAAGCCAAAATGAAGAAATCTTTTAGAAGACAGTTGAATTTTCAACCAGAAAACATGAATCTTTATCCTAAGGGAGAAACTTTCTATCCAAAAAGACGAATGTTCAACAAAGCAGTTAAATTTTTTACTACAAACGATGACTTTTTAAGAAAACAGTTGAATTTTCAATTAACAAAGATGAACCTTGAACCGATTGAATTTTCAAACAAAAAAGATCAAACTTTAACCAATGATAGTTGAATTTGCATTCAAATAGTTCATTTTCAAGCCAAAAAGACGAATCTTTTAGAAAAAAGTTAAATTTTTAACCAAAAAAGATGAATTTTTGATAAAAACTGATGAATTTTTAAATTCAAAAGCATGAATTTTCTATCCAAAGAAGGAGAATGGTCAACGAAACATTCATTATAAATCATAAATATGATAGTGGGTTTTTCGATTAAAAAGAATTAACTTCCAATCATAGAAGATGAATCTTCAAACAAAAAAGATTACTTTTTTATCAAAAAATGAATTTTTAATATAAAGAGACGAATTTTCAACAAAACAGTCAAATTTTCCACCAAAAAGCATGATTTTTTAAAGAAAAACCGTTGAATTTTCAACAAAATAATAACATTTTCCAACAAAAATTGCTTTTCTATCGAAACGACGAATTTGCTATTCAAAAAGACGACTGTTCAACAAAACAGTTGAAATATCGCAACAAAAAAAATCATTTTTAACAAAATAGTAAAATTTTCGACCAAAAGAAATGAATTCTGAACTAAAAATATAATAGTAGACTTTTCAACTTAAAAGTACGAATTTTTAACAAAAAATAGTTGGCCTTTCTTATTGAGTTACATTAACTTAATTCTCATTTAAGCGGAAAAAAAGAGAAAAATAGGAATTTTTCTGAAAAAAGTGAAAATTCTGTGCAAGGAAGCAACTGATATCATTTTAGAATATAAATTGTGACGCTTCGCAAGAAAAGAGCCCAGTTTGTAAAATTAACATTCATTTTTGCACAATACATTATCTTTAAAATATTAAATATAAAATGATCTTCGATATTTGAACGGAGATGATTGGTAACACTGTGCCCAATTCCAAAACTTTTTTTTTTTCGAAAACTGAGACAATATTTGTTGTAAAAGTAAAAGGAAAACTGAAAAATTTCGGGTTTAGAACAAAATTCTGGACTTTCTCGCGATGCTTAGAATTCCAAGCTAATTCCCAGTTTTCCCAGTTAGTGACCACCCTGCAATGGGTAAAATAAACTATTTGAGTATTTGGATTTAGTATATCAGCATCTTTGTTTCCAGATCCCTGAATCAAACCTCAAGCGAACAACAAGTTCATTCTCCAAGAATCTCAGAATTTTGGCATCTGAGAAACAATTCTCGTGGCGTTAGTAGTGCCTTGTGTCCAGATTATTTTACCCTGAGTCCTAACTATCGTTCTACCTCTGCACCAATAATGACACAGCAGAGAAGACTATTACTTTCAACGAAAAAAAGCGGGGATGAAGTTCAAAATCGCAAGCCAGTAAAAGAATGTTACTGTAACCGCCTAACGCGTAAAATGCAATTTAGATCAACAAGAACGAAAGTAAAACCCGCACCATGCAGTCACTGCAAAAGTCTAATGGATTTAAGACCAATGGCTTGGGTAGAGAGTAACGACATTCAGCAAACAGATCCAAGAAATTCTCTCAGCTGCGAAACCGTACGAAGAGTTAACAAAATAAATTACTCTCCACAATCCCAGTTCCTGCAAAACAAAATTTCTTCTACCCACAATATTTTGGATGATGGAGTCTCGAAAATGTCATCAAAATCAGCTTCTAAATTCTTTTCCACACATCCTTCTGGTGCCGGTGAGAGAGTTCAAAAAACGTTGAAACCAGTGCATTCTATTTGCAGAAATATCCCACCAGAATCTCTGCAAGAATTTAATGATGAACCAGCCGAAACTAGTAAAAAAAGCTCTCTTCCTAAACACGTTTGCTGTAATTCAAATCAAGAATCCCAAATTGCGTCTAAGAAACCATCGAGAGAAATGTTAGCAAAAAGGACGATATCTTCGAAAAAAACTACTTCAAAAGACGATCAGTCTCGGAACAGTCGCTCTCGATCTTATCAGTCTAGAGTATCTAGACCAATTAACCAGGATCATGATATATTTTATGGCGAAGACTACTTTGGAGAACATGATGTAACTCCTAAATACTCAAAATTAACGAGTAAAGCTTCAAAGCTTCGTAATAGGAGAGAATTATTTCAGGATGAAAATAGTAATGAAATGATAGAGTTGCAAAAGTTTCGCGAGCAAAATTATTTTGATACGCATGGTTCTACCAAAACTCTTTTATCATCAAGGTCATCAGGTTCTCTTGAACGTTTTTTACTGAATGAAAGATTATTTCCACAACCGGCTGGCAAGATTCACCGAGGAGATTTGGTGGTAACGATGCCGCCATGTGCAACGAAACAAAGAAAAAGAATCCATTATTTTCCGCGATTTGTCGTGAAGCAGGAGAAGAAGAATTACGCGACAGGAAAACAAAAAAATTGTCGTAGCTGTCCTCTAACCGGTCACGCGATTGATGTCAGCGCTTTGAAAATTCAACATCCCTCTAACAGCTTAGCGCTAAAATTTCAGAAAGGAGTTCCCTGAATATTTAGGGAATTAAGTGGTCAAGTAATTTAAGCTTATTATTCATCAATTAGAGTAATTTAGCACTCAGGGTTTCCATCAACACAATTAGCGTTTTAGTCAGTATGCAGAAATATTTGGTAAATCTCGTCTGACAAGATGAAAAAAATTTAATGAATATGTAGTGACTACCGCGGCCGTTCTGAGAAAACTCTTTTCTCGTTTTATTCATTTTGTGCAAGTTGGCATTTCATATTTTCTTTATTTTCTAGATTTTTTTCTGTTGACCTCTAAATACTTTTTTAAAAATTTAGGAGAGAAAATATAAAAGTGCCTATTAAGGAAGATTGTAGTAGAGAGTTTCTAGTCAGTTTAAATAGAAAGTCAATTATATAGAAGTCATTTGCAATTTCGCGATTACTTGAGAAATACCCTGTCCAGAATGAAAAGTATTTACTACTGACATTTGAATATGGACCGTTTGAAAATGAAATCTAGACTTTGAGACATTTTATACAAGAAATGCTGGTCACGATTTGGATAAGATTATACAGGTGTAACAATAGATTTAATTGAATAGAAGAAATAAAGATGAACTATAACAAGCAAATGGTTTTAAAGAATTCTGAATTCATTCCCATTGTCAGAATTTATGGATCAGAAATGATGAAAATAATTAGTTTTCTAAAAATAATTTTCCGTAGTTCTTTTCAATGCCAGAGGGGTATAATTATTACACATCCTGGCTAAGCTGCACTTATGAAACACGTTTTTCTAGATATAAGAAAGTAATTATAAAGTTTAATCTTCGTGGCTCGACTTTCGTGATCACAAAGAAACGAGTGATTATTGATTCCTGAGTAGTTAGTGATGTTCCTGACATTGTAAAATATCGAGAGAATTGGAAAATAATCGTCCCATAAGATATTTGTAATAGTTTTTTTATTACTTTGAGAATCAAAATAATATTACTGATGGTGATATTTCAAATAAGAAAAATTAATTTTAACAACGTCCTTTGCAATTCAGTTTCGGTTCATAATTTTTGTAATGAAAGCTCATTTGAGTATCAATTTGCCAAATCAGTAATATGCGATTTTTCGCCGTTTTCGAAAAAATCTACTTTAAAATATCCGCCACGTACTATACAGAGTTTGGCGAAATATATTTTAAAGGTCGAGTATTCTGTTCCGGCAAAATATGCCGGATTTTCACATTCTCCTCCGGCATATTTTGCCGGATTTTAATTTTCTCCTCCGGCATATTTTATCGTGTACTAAATTGAATTATAAAGAATTTATTATGAATTCCAAACGATTTATTATTAATTCCAAACAATTCTAGATTGATTGCAACGAGTTGAGAAATTTATGTTTGCGAAAATATGTTGGTAGAAAATTAATGGCAGATCTTGATGACAGGTGGAGATTATGTGTCATCTATATATATTTAATAACGTCATAATTTTCCGTAAATTATCATAAATTTCCAGAAATTTTTAAAACCTTCATAGATTTCCACAAATTTCATAAATTTCCACAATCATGATAAATTTCCATAAATTTTAGAAATTATGGTTATTATGGTTTTTAAAATTATGGTAATGGATGGAAATATATGATAATTTAAGAAAATTTTAGAAATTCATGGAAAGGGGTAGGGGTTTAAACAAACATTATTTCTGTAACCAGTCACAGGGGTGACTTGCCGGAAGAGAAAATTAAGATCCGGCAAAATGTGCCGGAACAGAAAATTAAAATCCGGTAAAGCATGCCGGAAGAGATAATTAAAATCCGGCAAAATATGCCGGATCCGTATACACTACGTATTTTAAATCGATCGGTAGATCAGACAGTTGTGCTTCGGCTTCATAGCCGAAAAGTTGCGTGTTCGATTCTCGCTGCCTGCACTTTTTTATTTTTTAATTGTTGAAATGTTTATACATTTAATTTCCTTTAAAATAATATTCAAAAAGTATACAAATAATAATTTCTTCTATGCCTTTTTTCATTAAAAAAGTGTTGTTTTTTTTAACTTTATCATGTTTCTTGTAAACAAATTTATTTTCTGTAAATTTCATTGATTGTTTTCATAATTTTTACCAATTATATTTAAAATTAGAAATATGATCGACGTTTTTAAACGAAAAATTGTTAATTGAAAAACAATAAACTATCCTCCAGGTCAAGACTGTGTTCTATGTTTCGTACTTTCCGAAGCAGAAATATCTTTGACGTAAACCGAATCAGGCGTCTGTCCCAATGCACTTTTAAAAAATCTTGTTCGTGTAAAAAATCATCGTTTATCTGAGAAAATACGAATTTTGAAGAAAAAAACTCATGCATTCTTCTTATTTCAAATATAATAGGTAAACATAAAATTGATTAGCAGTTCGAACTCGAAAGTTCATTGCCTCACTACCCGATTCAGGTAGTGTTTCTAGGTGGATAAATACTACCAGTGTGGGTCCACCACACCCACGACGGGCCAACACCACGCAGTATTCCCGGACGGTCACCCATCCAAGTACTAACCGCGCCCAACGCTGCTTAACTTCAGTGATCTTACGGGAACTGGTGTTTTCAGCGTGGTATCGCCGTTGGCATAATAGGTAAACATGAGGAAAATAATTAATAACATTTATAGAAAATAACTTTGTTTGCGAAAAACATTATGAAGTTGAATAAATTCAGTTTTTCCGTGAAAGAAGGCACTATAAAAATTATTATTATCATAATTTTAAAAAATCATTCAAGGTCATTATATTTATAAACATTTCAATAAATAAAAAAAGTGCAGGCAGTGATAATCGAACACGCAACCATTCGGCAATGAAACCGAAACGCTAGTTTACCTAAGCTACCAATGTAACGGGTCAGAAGAATCACTTTAAATACTTTTTATTGTGCCTGAACTATATCGCAGGACTTCTTTATTGTAAGAGATCTTTGTTGGTCAGGGGTACCAAACGGACTAACTGCCCCGCACAAGGGAAGCAGTGGCAACGGGCCCTTGCTTCTGGGACTCGAAGAGTGGGGAGGATAGAAGATCCTTTGACATTCCTGTTACAATCCCCTTCTTAGATTAGGTTTAGTCTCTAAACTTTTTTGCTAGATTTTATTTTAACATTAGTAGTCTTAATTCTACGATCTACATCTTTTATCTCTGCAGTAGGTGCAGTAGGAGCGACAGTGTAATGCACTGTTGGTGTTGCGGTGACCTGGGTTTTTACGCAAAATATACAAATCTTTTTAGGAATGCATTCACGAAGTCGGGCGAAGATTCCACATTTGTAACACATAAAAACTATGATTGCAGCAATTGCTGTATATCCTAAGTACTGCAGCCAACTGGTGGCCTGTTCTGTCCAGGGTCGCGTTCTTCTGTCTCTAGTGACCTTATCTATTGCATTTTCGATGTCGTCGACTGATTGTTTTAAATTATTTAAATTCAGAGGCCTAATTTCTTGTGTCAACGGTATCAGCTTGTCTTTTATAGAATCTAATTGTTTGTCGGTATATGGTAATGAAATATTTTTCCTATAGCTTATTTCTCTTGTTATTGTGTCGGTAGAGCTTAATTTTAATATAATATTTAATCCGTTCAATATACATTTGTCCTTACTAACAATCTTCGTAGGGCCCTGGATTTTAATTTTATCATGACCTGATTCATACAATGCATCAACCTCTAGTGGTTCGTGGGGTATTAAAATGTATCCATTCATAAGTGGTATAAAAGCGATGTTCATAATTTTAAAGGGGGAATATTTGCACTCATCCTTGATTGTCTTTACATTCATCCGTAATATGCTATTCTCGCAGCTATTAGTTTCTGACATTAAATATGTGGGTTGCGTTCGTTTACAAATTTTCATCTGACCATAATTTTTACATAGTTCTAATATTGTTCTATCTGTAGGTACGTATGTAGTGTGCCCCTGTCCCATCAATAAGTATTCGTAGTCAGGAATTATGGCAAGGAAAACTGAACCAATTTGTTTGGGAATAAGAATTAAGTGTTTAATTTCATATATTTCGGTTTCTGGGATAGGAATGTGGATGGAATAAACAAATCTATTCTTTGTGATAGCCACGTTGACTGTCGAGACGTCGACGATATGCTGGAAGTTTGTCTGTTTTAAAGGGATAGTGTATTTGACGTTGAACTTTTCTTCGAATTCTTTCATCTCCATTATCAGGATTGCTGGTGTTAGGAGCTGAGGATGGACTATTCCGTTTTTTCCGTCATTTATCGCATTTATCAGTAAGTTGATATCTTCACCCAATTCATCAACTATCATCATGCAAATCGTCATTTGGTTTGAGATGGCTATATTTTTTGTATTTCTGTTTGTTCCGTTAACTATTTGATTGATGCGATTATTATTTTCTCGACTGTGTATTTCAAGGGTCTTAAAATCGGTAGAGGCTGAATTCAACAATACTTTTATAATCTTAGTTTGATTAGAAATACTTTGTGACATGACTTTGTTGTCATTGAACAGTTTATCTAGCTCTTCGTTGATATATTTCATATCGTTTTCACTTAGAGTACCAAAAAGTGTTTTCGATACATCGCCTATGAAGTTAAAAAACCCTCTTTTAGCTCGCGTTTTGCCTAGAAGTTGGTTTAAAAGATTTCTCTGATTGTTCAAACGCTGTATTCTTGATTTTATTAAATTCAGCTCAAATTGTTCTAAATAGTCATCACATTGATGCGAGACGGATGCGAAAATGTGTTGCAATGACTCATATCGCTCGTCTATTTCGTTGGTCTCTACTCCTAGTATCATATTCCAGGTGTCATGATAGAGTTGAGCCTGCCCTAATTCTTCCGAGTAAATAGTTACCCCGGTTAGGTCAGTTGTGATGACCTCAGCCGATATGATCTTCAATATCCATAATAAGATTAGGGCCATCATCTGAAACATCATTGGTAATAGGGCATCAGTTGATTCGAATGTATTCTAGTTCGCTTGTCGTTAAACAGGATTGTGTAATTATTGTTCTCCTGTCTCTCTGTAATTACTGCTGGGCCTTTCCAGGAGGGAGAAAGTTTGTTCTCTGGATGGTTATTAATAAACTTGACCAGGTCCCCAGGCTCGAAGATACCTTGTGGTATAGAGATTTTTGAATCCTGTAACTTTTTGTATTTGATTTTTTGTATCTCTATTTTTTCTTTTGCCTTTTGGAGATAGTGTTCATGCTTTCTTTTCCATAGATTGAGTAATTCCTCGTACCTGACATTTGGCGTGGTGCTTAACATCGAGGGCAAATTTGCATCTCTCCCAAAGGTCAGTTGAAAGGGGGAGTATCCGGTGCCTTCATGTTTCATAGTATTGTATGCCATACAAATTATTTTTAAATTTTGATCCCATTCAGTGCTATGATCTTCAATGCTGGTTTTCAGTAAATTTTTAATAGTCGAGTGGGCTCTTTCGAGTGCTCCATTGCTTTGTGGATGATAAACTGTGGTTTTTATGTGCTTAATCCTGAATAGATTTTCAAAATTCTGTACCAGTTCAGATACAAAGTTTTGTCCCTGATCTGTTAAGATATTCTTTGGTGCTCCGAATAGATATATGTAGTGATCGAATAACCCTTCTATAATGCTTTCAGATGCCGCATTCTTAAGAGGTATCAAAATTAAGTACTTTGTGAGCATATCTTGGATGCTGAGAATATATTCGTTTCCTGAAAGTGTCAAGGGTAAAGGTCCGAAAATGTCCATGGCTATTTTATCGTTGGGGTTGACAGGCGTGTCTGGAATAATTGCTGGACATTGTCTTTTAATTCTAACCGTTTTTTGTAGTTGACAAACGGGACATCGTTTGATGTAGTGGATGATTTCTTGTTCCATATTTTTCCATTCTCCAAGAGTTCTAGCTCTTTCAATAGTTTTGTTCTCCCCAAAATGTTGTGCCGTAATAGATCCATGAGATTCCTTTATAATTTCCCATTTTTCTTCTTGAGTGAGTTCTGCTCGTGGTGTGTAGCAGGTGTGAAATTGCTGGTCTTCATGCTTTTGGCTCAAGAAGTTGAGATAGTCCCGGATCTTCACCTTTTCTAAAGGGGTAATTGTTGGATCTATGAAGTGGTAACGTGTAATTGTTAGTTTAGAGGCCATGGCCTCTCGGTTTATTCTATCCAATACCTCCAGCCATTTAGCCTCGTTAAATTGAGGTAGTTTATATTGAGATGTATCCTGGATTCCTGTCCTTTCTTTGGATATAGTGCGCCAGAGATTACCTCCGGCGTTAGGTTTAACATTTTCTCTGCTAGGCATTCTGTTTGTGATGTATTTTTTATATTCTCTTAACAAATTTTCTCTCCCATCCGTTAATCCTTCCTCATCTGAGATAAGTTGATCTGCATCCATGCGACGCCGAGGAAACTCTCTGGACGTACCGGCTGCTTCTTGTCCTATTAATTCCTCTTCTCTTTCCACATCCAGCTCAACTTCTTCTGCTGTATTTTGTAGGGAATCTTCTTCTTGTTGAACTGGAAATAGTCTAGATAGACAATCTGCAGCTTTATTTTCCTTTCCTTTTACGTGTTCGACAGTGTAAAGATATTCTTCCAAACGTAATCTCCACCGTAACAATCGTGAAGAGGGATCTTTCACGTTGTGTAGCCATATTAACGCCTGATGGTCCGTTTGGATTGTAAACTCTCTCCCAAGAAGGTACTGTCTTAACCTTTTGCATGCCCAAACTATCGCTAACAATTCCTTTTCCGTTGTATTATAATTGATCTCGGCTTTGTTTAACGTCCTTGATATGTAACAACAGGGATGACCGTTTTGGGATAATACTGCGCCTAGTCCATGATTAGATGCGTCTGTCGTTAAAGTGAATTTCTCCTTGTAGTTTGGAAATCTCAAAACCGGTGCTGAGCATAATAGTTCTTTTATTTTGTCAAAGGATTCTTGACAATTCGTTGACCAGTCAAAAGGTGTCTCCTTTTGTGTGAGATTTGTAAGAGGCTTACAAATTTGAGAGAAATTTTTTATAAATTTTCTATAATACCCTGCGAGTCCTAAAAAGCTCTGAACTTGGGTGACATTCTGTGGTGGTTTAAAATCTCGTACTGCCTGTATTTTTGCGGGGTTAGGTTTCACGCCGTCCTCAGTTAACAAATGTCCTAAATATTCGAGTTCTGGGCGTAAATACTCGCACTTGTCAGGTTGAAGTTTTAATCCCGTTTCTCTGAGTCTGTCAAATAGGCTTACTAGGTTCTCGTTGTGTTCCTTTAAAGTTGAACCGAATACGACAATGTCGTCAAGATAAACAAAACATTTGTTTCCTACCAATCCTCTCAGGGCATTGTCCATCATCCTTTGGAAGGTAGCGGGAGCATTTTTGAGTCCAAAGGGCATTCTGTTAAATTCAAAATGACCTTCAGATGTCGAGAAAGCCGTGTATTTCTTTGATGTTTCACTCATTGGGATTTGGTGAAACCCAGAGCTGAGGTCAAAGGCAGAAAAGAATTTTGCATCTCCTAATTGATCTAAAATGTCCTCGATGATGGGTAACGGATATGCATCTTGTTCCGTGTCCTCATTTATCTTTCGAAAATCGATTACTATGCGCCATTTCTTCTTGCCAGAAGCGTCTTCCTTTTTTGGCACCACCCAAATCGGCGAATTAAAGGGTGAATTCGAATCTCGTATGACGCCTTTTTCTTTCAAGTCATGCATTTGTGTTTTTATTTCTTCTTTGTGACATTGGGGAGGACGATAAGATTTAACATTTACTAGCTTGCCGGTTTTCAAAATTATTTCATGTTCTACTAAATCGGTACAAGGAAATGGGTCTCCTTCAAGGTTAAAAATGTCACTGTATCCTGCTACCATTTTCCATAAATAAGGACGTTCTTTCTCTTCTATGTGGTCCAATCTCGTTTTGTTTAATAGATCTTGTATCCGTTTTGCCTGATTTCCTTCCGAACTAGTGACACTGACTCTACTTGTTTCTTTAATTTGATCGACTTTATCATACTCCAAACTGCTTGGTATTTTTAAGGGGATATTTCCATAATTATATAAGGGTACAACTAATTCTTGGTTCTCTATTTTGTACACGCCGTCGGGGATTGAGTCGTGATTTTCTATATAGACATCTTGATCCTTTTCTACAACTTTGATCCGAGTTATCTGTGCTGTGTTTCCCGAAACAAATGTTCCGTCCTCATAAAGGGGTAATTTTTTGTTATCAAGGTAAAGGAAATCTTTAGTTATGTGATATTTATCGAATGCATTAAAGAATTGTCGGCCGATGATACCTTCTTCTGGCAAGGGAAAATCATTATCAATTATGTGAAATAAATGCGACTTCCCTAAGTATGGTATTCTTACTGCTTGATAAGAATAATTAATATCTCTCCCCATGGCAAAACGTTTCCTCATCTCAAATGGTGTTCTTTCTATGGGAACTTCAGAATGTTTAATGAGATTAATAGAGGCTCCTGAATCTACTAGTAGTCTATAGCTGCGTCCATCAGAATGCTTTCCATGTATGGATTGCAATCGTCCGCTGATTGCAGAAACTCTGCAGATTCTTCGTAGCGTTCGATTTCGTCCTGTTCCTGTGATGTTACTTCGTAACATTCTAATGGGTCTTGTAGATCTTCCATCTCCTGTATATTCCTGATCTCTGGCGGTCTTCTCTGAGATGTTCCATTGCGAAAACCCTGTTGCTTTGATTTCGCATAGCATTGTTTCTCCAAATGGCCCGGTTTCTTACAGAAGTTACAAGTCATTTGCATCCTTTGTTGTAAAGGTAGTCCGTGGTTCGGACTATCGGAGGGTTGATTTCGCATTTGTGGCTGTTGATTTCGGGCCGCAGGTACCGTTACGTTCCTCATAGGTAGTCTAAGAACATTTGGTTGTACTGGTCGAGGTGTTATGGAAACTTTCGTACGCGTACGTTCTCTGCACCACACTTCTGCTTCCAGAGCTTCCTGTAAAGCTTGGTTCAAACTTTTGGGTTTTAAGGGTCGCACTTGATGGCTAATGTCATCGCGTAAGTTCATAACGTACCTCTTCGTGGCAGATTTTTCCTCCATTTGAAGAGCTAATTTCCGCTCTATTCCGGATGAATATTCCGATTGAATTGTATAAATCAATTCATTATACGCACTTCTAAATCTTTGATTAAAAAACTGAACTGAATCATGATTTTGCCTGATAGTTTCGAGTTTACTACGACACGTTTCCAGAGTGGTTGTAGTAGCTAAATTTGTTTTTAAAGCGCTGTACAGATCATCGTAGCTACTTATAGGGTAGTGCCGGATTGCTCTCTTAGCACTTCCAATTATTTTCTCCGTTAAAATGTAATCCAGTAGTAAACTAGGTTGGGAACATCTTAACCTCGCGCGTTTCACGGTCTTGATGAAATCGTGTACGCCAACATCATCTTGGCCGTTTAAAACCTCGACCGTGCGGATGATTTCTTTGGCCTGGGAAAGCGGTTCGACGTTCTCCATTCGGTGCATCGCTGGTAGCAATGGGTTGCTTCTCGGAAAAGTGCGATGAGCGGGTGCTGGCAGCCGGTTAGTATACTGCGAGAAGGAATTTGGGACCTGAACACATTGCTGGTCAATGACCTGCGCGGAGAAACTTTGGGGCTGTTCACCTATTCTGCTAGATCTCACAGATTCACGTGGGGATGCCGGCTGTTGGCTAGTACACTGAATGACGGGATTTGGGGGCTGAAGTCGAACACGCGGCTCTGGGTAAGTGTTAGACCACTGGGGGACGGAATGTATGGGCCGAACACTTTGAAACTGGTCACTGCACTGTGTGAAAGAATTTGGGGGAACGCCGGGCGAGATGGGTCTCTCCGGGGGGACGGGGTGTATAGGCCGAACACTTTGAAACTGATCACTACACTGTGCGAAGGAATTTGGGGGAACGCCGGGCGAGATGAGTCTCTCTGGACCACCTGCTGTTTGGTCGCGATCGTGCGTTTCCTCGTCTGGCGACGATTCCTTTTCGGATGACTCGGAGTGCTGTGGCGACAATGCTTCCTTTTCAGACGACTTGGAATGCTGTGGATGGTCGTTCGATTCATCCTCCGTGACCAAGGCATTGCTAAACTGTGCGAGACTTCTAATTTCGCCCGCTCGCTTCAGGTTTTCTTCGTTCAAAGTCGTGAGGCTAGTTTCGAACCTGTCCTGTTTCTCAACGATTATTTGAAGTTGGTTGAGGATCAGTGTTAGAACATCCTGATCTTGTTTTGACGAATTCTCTGAAGTCATAGTGGGAGCGGTCGTACAGGGCTCAGAGATGGAGCTATCAGAATCTGTGGAAGTGTCTGTATGTGTGGGATAGTGTGTACTTAAATTTTCCCTATAGGCGTGGAAAGCCAGTTTTAAACCTGATTGCGAGTGTCGGGTGTAAGTGTCGCGAACGCGTAACAATATGATATTTTATTTGATTTTAAGCACTGCACTTGCGTGATTTCATTACATCTCATTACAAAAGTATAACAACGTCTGAGCACAAATTTTCTAGCTTATTTTCTAAATAATTTATTTTTCAGAAATAAATTCTGCGCTTACGGGGTCGTGCTATGCCAACAGTATACCGACGCCTTAGCAAAAATTTTCTATCTTATTTTTTAAAAACTCGCTTACTTTTTCTTTGTTGAAACTCTGCTTCCTGGTTGTCGGGCTGCACCGTAGTAACAGTCCGGAGTCCTGAATTTATCCCTTGATATTAACCTCCGTAGAGATTTCGTTGCCACTACTGCAAATTCTGTTTCCTGGTTGTCGGGCTGCACCGTAGTAACAGTCCGGAGTTCCTCGATTTTAACCACCGTAGTGATTTCCGCTTTCCAGATTGTCTTCCAAAGATAGGGTCGTTTGATCTCTAAATTGCTCCGTAGAGACAAGATCGTGTACTCCTATCCTGGCAGGATCGCCAATTTTGTAACGGGTCAGAAG
>CAKNXH010044000.1:0-14560 GCA_932178445.1 Andricus quercusramuli
AAAAAAAAAAAATAGGGATTTTCTCTCTCCGGAAATGGAAACTTTTGGCGGGGGGACTTGCCCTGTAGCTCGAAAAGCGTTTTTTGGACCACCCTAATATACACCACACAATATTATATTAACTATCAATAATACTACATATGAAAAAGGGTATTTAATGTTTGATTCTTCAGTAGAGTGAAGTGAAAAACATTTTTTTTTAATCTAATTCTTGGGTATGCGAAAAAATTGTGCTATCCTATCAGGGTAATCCTTCATTTTTTCCAATTTGTTGGTCTGTCACTACAGAGGGGCTGAATGTTTTCAAATTTAAAAAATTTTTAAATTATGTTCAGTGGGTGCGAAAATTGTCGCGATTTTTTGTATGTACACTTTTCGGTAATAAATTACAATATCAAATTACTTTTTCGAAAAATTAATTTCCGATCAAGTTAACATTTTTTTAAATATCCACAGAGACACCTAGATACAATCAATTTTTCGGAATTCTGTTTTAACGATTTCAAGTGATTGAAGATGCTATTTATTGGAACATATTAAGAATATGTTAATATCGTTTCTTCTTTCACAAAAAAATTTCAAATTATGAGTAGTCTGTGTGACGATTGTATAAGAACTATTTGTTCTTTGTCCTCATGAACAGTTTGAACAAAATTTTTTCACCTCCCTGAAACAATATATTTCAGACTTATATTTATTTCAGTTATTTTTTTATTTTATTTCGATATTTCTGTTCAGGTGTTAACCAAGTTGATGATGGTTGATGCATGAAAGAATACTTTCTCATGCAAGGGGGCAACGATTCCTTTCTCCCATTTGATTCTAAGTCCAACAAAATAAATTTTCTATATTTCTGATAGATGACATTGTTTTTTGTATAATTCTCAACAAGCCTCTATACATTCCTGCCAAATCCGGCAACTGTTAAAATCAAAATTGAAAAAAAAATAGGAAATTTCTTTTCGGATTAATAATCGAATGAAGAGGAGGGGGGAGGGGGGTCCTTGCCCTATAGAAAAAAGTGCTTTTGGACCACCCTAGGTCACAAGCTTCTACAATTTTTAATACATTTTCTTTTATGTAGTACAGAAATTAATGTTCCCTGTTTCTTATCCAGTTGACAAAAAAAGTCCTTACTATATTTTGGTGATCTTGTAAAATATACGCAGTTTTTAAATTTATGACATGGAAAACTGGGTAAGGAAGATTATGCTTTTTTTAGCCCTCCCGCACAGAAGAAATTTTTTCCTACAGTTTTCACGCGTGTAAAGTAAAATTCTTGGGTATAAAATGCTTCTATAATTTTATCAAAATTGTATCATTGAAAACTATTGCAGAAATTTTTTTCGTTAATCCTGGAAAATTTGCTTTTTGATCAATCTCCAGTCGCCATTACCATGTCTTCAATTAAATTACTGTGAGTTTTGTAAAAAGAACACATATACATACACACAAATTTAGAATCATTAAAAGGATTATTTTTTTAAATTAATTAAATTGGCGATAATTTTCTCTAAGCGAAACGAGAAGGTTTGTAAGAAAACACTTTTTTTTTAATGTTGACATAAGTAGGTACTTATTATCCAGATTAAAACAAACCTAATATTTATTATTTAAAAAAAATCTATTTTTTCGCAAATATGATTCTATAATATTGTTTATCATAAAAAATTGTGCAAGGTCTAAAAGTGATATCCAAAGAATTTGAAAAAATCACAGGTGATCCTAAGAGAAGACGACAACTTTTCCACACCTCCCAAAAACACATTTCAAAACATAATATTTTCACTATCGAATTTATTGAATAATCTTAAACCCCAAACAATAAATCACAAATTAAAAAATACTTTACCGGATCCTGACAAGAATCTTTTGAGAGCATTTGCACTTTATTCTGCTTCTTTATCAGCAAGAAGTTTTGTTTTCGATATTGTGCACCGGATAGTTTTTTTGAGTCGACGACATTGCTTATTTAATATTGAAGGAACACAACGTTTTGGGCAAACTGGAGTTGAAACGATTCTGAAACTGCAATACTAGGGTCGATAAGAGAGAGTTTAAATGGTTACTTTGAATTATATTCGTAATTCCTGATCTCTATTATAACGTATATATTTTAAAAACCTATCATAAATTTTCTAAATGAGTGCCGCTCCTATAACTATTATTTATTCGGTCATTCGGAAAAGATATTACTGATATTGAGACCCAGAATCGGAAAAACAGAAGCAAAGTTGTCTCCTTTCCACACACCTGAAAGCACAGGTCCAGGCATGTTCCGTCGTCACATTAGTCCTTGATTGTGAACCCGGATTCAAGACTGAATGTTTCCTTGCAAGTCCCTGAATTCAAATCTGCTGCTAAGGAGTGTTGGGAGAGAAAAAATGAGAGAAGTAAAGAGTGTGCGTGCGCGCGAGCGGCGTTGGCTCAGTATTCGTCGTGTATAGTCTATCGGCCCGCGCAGAGCTCTTGTGTGTCTGTGACCGTTCCACCAGCGAACTTACGACGCAACCAATGTGTCCTCGCTTATTTCTCCCTGCGAAATAAGTAAAATCGACTTAGCTAAAATATTCATATTTGACGTGCGCCGAAGAAAGGGGGCTTACTCTGGAAAAATCGAAATCGAGGTTTTTACACCTTTCGATAGTTTTTGAGTTGCTCTTTTTAATGAAATGATCGAAAAAAATTTCCGAGCGTTATTATTGCTAATAATTGAGTTGATAGGTACCCGAGAAATCGTGCTTTCGCTCGAGAGCTCGAGATCCCGTGAAACACCTCCCACCACTCGCCCTTTTCCGACAAGACAACTCGAAATAAAACACGGTGCCTCCTGTGAGGTCCAAAACCTCATAATTCCCAAAAAGTGTGAAAAGTGCGGCAATCGATTGGCGTCCCACGCGCGGTGTCGATGCCTGCGTGATTCGGACCTCGCCGCTTCATTTTTTTCAAGCGTCGGCATCGGCCACATCTTGGAAATCTAGCGTCTCATACCACATTATCGCTACCAAGTCGCTCCCACATCAGGATTTCTCACCACCCAAGAGGCCGCTGCACTCGAACTTCCAGGGAAACTGAAAGATAAGTATAAATCTCGTATTTTGAGTTTGAATACGCGAGTGAATTCTAAATAAATCAGTCGCCTGTGTTACTTTCTTTCATTTATTTTACGAGTAAATTCAACATCAGCGTTGCCGATCGTTTTTCTTTTTATGCTTTTACGAATCAAATAAATTTAATTATTAATAACTCATCTTAATTCAAGGTCAATTAATTATTTCGCGATTGAAATTAATGAGTTTAACTCTAAATTTTCTTGTTTTAAGATTTTAAAAATTTTTAAAATAAACGTTCATCCGATGCTTCATCGGAACGTTTTTATTTCTTAAAATGTAAAATGGAATTACTCATCATGGTACTCCCAAAGGGTCCAAGATTTTCTTGTTATTTCCTTTAACTAAAATCACTTGCGCAATGCTCCATAAGTCTTGTTTCTAATTTTTCGATTTTTAAAAAATAAAGTTCGCGATCAATTCCTTTTCTAGTATCTCCCATTTTACGCTACAAAATATTTATATCGTCACTTCGCTTTACGATAACGTGAGGTAACATAACCAGA
Source organism: Andricus quercusramuli (assembly GCA_932178445.1). Classification (NCBI taxonomy): domain Eukaryota; kingdom Metazoa; phylum Arthropoda; class Insecta; order Hymenoptera; family Cynipidae; genus Andricus; species Andricus quercusramuli. Next base: position 3,617 of record CAKNXH010044000.1, read on the forward strand.
TTTTTATAAAAACTCCAAAAGAGTTAGGAAACATTTTGTAACAATACATGGTTGTTCCCTGTTCGCGCTGCGACCATACGAAGCAACCACGTTAGGTCACTTAAGCTTTGAAATTTAGTTAACAAAATGGAAGGGCATATGACTAAAGCAAAGCGCATCGCGCATATCGTGCAAAGGAGGTTTCGTTGGAAAGGGCGATCGCGTATTTACAGGTATATCTCGACAGTCCCGCATGTAATTCTACCAACGCTCAACTACGCTTGACGGACATTACTAGCCTTTTCAAAAATTATTCGAAATTCATAGACGAATTGACCGACATAAAACCTGATCATCCGAGTCACAATTCAGTTTCGAAAATACGAATAAACTACTATGACTTCGCAACTCTGGTAACCGAAAAAGAAATCGTGACACTTATTGTCAGTTCAATCTTGAATAATAGTAACATCAGGATTTCGGAAAGGAAAGATAGACCAAAATTACCGGTGATTCCAATTCCTAAATTTAAAGGTGAGCATGACAAGTGGGTCGCGTGAAAATACAGCTTCGAAGTTCTCGTTCATGCGCGTGCATATTTGAGAAATTACGTCAAACACACCCAACTAGCCAATTCACTTTCTGGATCAGCTGCAAATAAGATCATCTCGTTTCCCCCTAGCGAGGAATATTACACAAAGGCGTGGGACACGCTATGCGAATCATATGATCAAAAACGCATAATATTTGCAGAGCATATTAACGCTTTTTTAAATATTTCAAATTTAGTAGCAATTCTAAAATCTAGACCCCTATACGCTCCTTAAACTGATCCCAATGATCCGTTAGCCATAACTCCTGCTCACCATTTAATAGGTCAAACTTTCAATTTTTTACCTGAGAAAAATCTTGTTCCAGTTTCTGACAATCGATTATCGACCTACAACTTCATTACAAAGGCTCGTCAGGACTTCTCGAAAAAATAGTATAAGAATTACCTAAACGAGCTGCAAACTCGCCAAAAATGGCACAAATCAACTGAGGAACTAAAGCTTTATTCATTTGTCATACTGATAGAGGACAATCTTGGATGTGCACGCTGGCCACTGGGTGTAATCGTCGAGATATATCCTGGGAGCGAAAACATCGCAAAAGTGGCCGAAGTGAACACCGCGAGCGGCATCTACAAGCGGGACCTTACCCGACTTTGTCTGTTACAAACTGCGTAACCATCCCTCGATAGGGAATTGAATTCTCTGGAATTAGGATCAAACTTGTATATTTCCTGTAAATACGTTAACTTCCTACTTTCACAAGTCAAACTGACTGAACTAGTCCAAGTAGATTCAAATTTGTATATTCTTGTAAATACGTTAATTGAAAAAATAAAAAATTCTTTACAATTATATCACCAAGGTTCATCGAAACAGTCCCTCCGAAGGAACTGATTTCAAATTGCTTAAGTATCGATTATAATTGTTCAATATTTCATAATTCAATGTTGACATTAGTTTTAAGAACAAACATACGTTCATTTAATCTCATTTATCTTCGTTGTATCCAACTCTGCCTCGTTTGTTAAAATGTAATTTAACTCATCTCGCAGCTTTCGCCGGGAGTATGTTCCGTCGTCACACTAGTCCCTAATGGTGAACCCGGATTTAAGACTGAATGTATTCGCGCAAGTCCCTGAAGTCGAATCTGCTACAGAAGAGTGAGGGGAGAGAAAGAATCGCTCGTGTGTCCGTGAATGTTCCACCAGCGAACTCACGATGCAACCAGTGCGTCCCTGCTTATTTCCACCTGCGAAATAAGTAAAATCGGCTTAGTTCGAATATATGCGGTCAGTGCGGTCGACTTTGCTTCCACCTGCGAAGCAACCCTTCAATCACCACTTGCGCGATTGTCCATAAAATGAATATTGAGAATCATTTGTTTTATGCTTGTTCTTTTTTCCCTACACGTGTGTGATGCCAACGCCGGTTCTCGTGCTTCGCGATAGTTTTATTGTTCTCAAAGTGGCTAGATTGTCAATTAAAAGTGTGAATAAAAATCCCTGTGGTGGATTTTATCACTTTCGTGGATTATTCCACTAAAAATCTTGTACTCTAATTGTGTCCGTTCAATAAATGGGGTTTTTATGCCTCTGGTGGGTTTTTTCCCAGAAGTCAAGTGTATTATTTCAGATCCCATTCATTACTGCTAACAATTTAATATTGTGCGAGCTTTTCTGGTCAATTCAAATTAAATTCAGTGCTTCAATTATTTTTTTTTTCAACTTGATTCTAAACTCAAATTAAAAGTCGGGAATGAAGAAAAAAAATGTTCTTGAACTAAGTTGTCGAACCCTTTTCCGGTAAGACAACTCGAAATAAAACAAGGCAGGTACAAAGTTAACTCTCATGCCGCCCCCTCCCCCCAGTCACAGCACCCTGTGCAACCGCACAGCTCGTACATCCCAAAAGCCGGCCCTGAGTGAGGGAACCTGTTGTTTTTGTGAAATTAAAAAAAAAGTTTAGAGGCATTTTAGCTTCCTATTAGTGTCTCATAACCTCAAAAGTTATGAAATTTTCTAACCATCGATCAAGAGGAGAAGAAAATCAAAACTGTTAATTATGTGGAAATATAATTAGGATACCTTATAATAGTGTAAAGTGCGAAATAAGATAATTTATTCCATCATTGATTATTTCTGAAAATTAAATTTTTTCGCAATCTTCAGCCGAGTGATAATAATAATAACCTGAATTACTTTTTCTAATGAAACTTGTTTGGTTCAAATATTCCAATGTTGTTTATTATCGACTTCGCAGCAAAAAAAAAAAAGTATCAATACGAATTGAATTGTAAAGACTAAGACACCCTGAAAATTCCGATTTGCGACAATGACGCATTGTACCTATGTGTCAAAACGTGTAAATTCGTGAAGGCGGTATTTCAATTTTGAATCTTTCTATACGTAGAATTACGTTGCAAAAGTGTAAAGTCAGCGAATACACTTCAATGCGTCAGCACGCAAAGCCTCAACATTGGTCAATGCGTCTGAATTCGCGAAAGTAAAATACACACTTGAATTCGCCCCAACGCGTCACGGTGAATTTCAGCAAGTGTTGATTTATACAATTTAATCCGTAACAGGAAAACTAACGTGCGGGGCATATAGAATTTATTGTAAATATCTAGTAAATTGTCTCGTAGCTCAGTGGTGGGTACTCTGGGCTGATACACGAGGGATCGCTGTTTCAAGTCTCGACGCATGCACTTTTTATTCATCTTTTTTCTAACTGACCTTGATCACGTATCAATTCTTTCTTTTTTGCTGGGGTACCTTTTTGCATTTCAAGTTGCGACACAATTTATACAATTATTGCTATTATTGAATATTAATTAACTAATAATTCGTGGGTGTGGTGAGCCCACACTTGTAGTTATTTACTACAAGAAACTATCCACCTAGAAACACTACCCGAATCAGGTAGTGTCACGCCTACCCCTAGAGGCTCGCCGAAAGGGAAACGGCTTAATGGTATACAAAAATTTCTTTACTTGCTTTTCAGACAGTACTTATAACAATAAAGGGCTGCCATAACCTCACCATACCAAATTATTAGCGATGTTTATAAACTTTGAAGAAGGGGTAAAAAACTTAACCAGAACTGTGTATTGAATGAAATTTGAGAAATCTACAAGTGTACAGCAGAAAATATTTAAGCGGGTTTATCAGACTTGATTTATTTTGCGATTCTTCGACAATGATTTTTTACGTACGAGTACTTTTTAGACAATGCATTGAGGTTTTTTAGGGTTTGAAGATTAATATTGAGCTAACGCAAAATTATAATTTCAAAATTTCGTAATATCTCTGGGTTTTCCACAAAACATTTTCACTGAGTCAACAGAAGGTAAAAATATCGTCAGTATTTTATATTTTGAGAAATAATTTAGAGCCAAGTAAGGATAACCTCAAAATAGCTTTCACATTTTTTTCCAACAAAACCAGACGTTCGCCTGGTCCTAAAGTTTTATTATAATGAAAAAAGTTTTTTCCTGAAAATTAATTTGTTGATTTTTTTTATAAGGTTCAAATTCGTTTTATTCCTTCATATTTCTTGAGGTCAATTTATTTTGAAAGCTTCACAACATAAATTTATTATTATTTTATTTATTTAATATTCTATTCTTTAGATGTTAAAACTGTTACAAAATTTGAATTTCGAAAACTTCACTTTCACGAGATATAATTAAAGTTATTAGCATATGTTTTTGAATGTTTCAGGATTACACTAAACTTCCGATCGGAGGCCGGTTTCGAGGATGGCTCACACTGGCCTTGGCCCTCAGTCGTAGGCCTTCAAACGTAAACAGTCAGGGCCGGTTGAACCATTACTGTTGGATTTTTCTCTGCAGTGTAAAATATTTTTTAAGTTTGTCCATTTTGTTGTGTAATACATATAATAATTGATACGCGACTGATGTCAACGCGAATGAAGTTGTATTCAAGTGATTTATATGTTGTTGAATTTATAGTTGAAGGATTACTAGTTAATCAGCCAAATATGTAGTTAAATTTTGTAACGCTTTTCCCAGCCTCACGGAGCCTAAGCTGGGAACACCGTTACACAACTGCCGCGACAACGTAGGAACAGAAAAAGTAATTTTAATTTAAACGTACTGTGTTGGGTTGTCAGGCGCCAGACACCTCTTCGGTGTCACTCCAAAATGTTCACGAAATTTTATGACAATTAAATTAGATTAAGATACCTCAGGGAAAGGGATTCACGGGGGTGAGAAAAGTACTCCGAAATTTAAATGTTGAAAGAAATTAGTACTATAGAAAGTTTAATTAAGTTTAAGAAAAATATTGTTACATTTGTGTTAATGCGTGAATTTACAAGAAGGGGTTTAAACTCAAACCATGATTAACAGATCCGGAAACTCTTTAGTCCGTAAAAGATGAGCGATCCAAATTTCATTACTAAACTAACTATACACTAAGAATACACTGAAAAAAGCTTAAACTAATTGAAATATTTTAACAATAAGAGTCCCCCAAAATTCGACTTGGCGTCAGCCTGAACCTTTAGACCCATGTAACTATTAATATACGCGAAGAATAGTTTTTATGCCCATGCTAACAAAAAAAATCACACTCCACACATGACAAATCTCAAGAACCTAAAAGAAACCTGAAGAAAGGTAATGAATGAATGGCAACGCCTACCTCGATCCTTGAATCCACGCGTCCTTAATTTCTCTACGCTAGTCCGGCAAAATTAGAATGGTACTCGTGACCCATTCGGTGAATACAATGATAGGGCAGCACCTGCAGGGACGAGGACTGGGCCAACCTGCGCAAGTCCACCGTGAATCAGCCTTGAATCAGTCTGGTTCTGCAGCTGTGACAAACAATTTCTAGGCAGTCTTTCTTCCCCCATGCCCAGAACTCTCTCCAACCAGTTCAATGACATTTTTAAGATATTATAGGCAATTGGGACTCTGTCTAGCTCTAGTCTCAGCACATAAACTGGAGTGTAAGGAGAAAGCCCAAGCACTTTCTTGAAGAAAGTGGATTGGATGACCTCGACTTCCTCACAGTATCTCAGTCCCCAAATTCCTATGGTATAGAGCAGAACATTGGCTACGAGACTTTAATAAAGAACAAGTTTTGAGCGCCAAGACTTTGCTTTGGAGTCCCGCAGAACTTGTAAAGTTGCCCCCGTGAACATCCTTGCGGCAGCTATTCTTTTATTACAACACGGTTCGCCAGAAGGAAGTTTAAATGAAAATGGTTCGTTGCCTTAAAATTCATATTGATTATGATTTCTAAATGTACTAGGAATATCCTGATCTAGTCATTTTAAAATAAGTTCACGTGGCAAATTTATTAAAAATAGGATTAGAATGAAAAAATATTATTTTACGATTATCCGAATTTTTTATGATATAAATATAATAATAAATAAGTAAAAAACTTCCCCTTATTAAAATATTTTACATAATATTATATATAAAGCGTACAAAGGAGTTACGAAAAAAATTGTAATAGATGGTGTTAAATTGAAAATAAGCTTCTATGAATCTATACATGCATAGTATTATTTCTACGCACAGCTCGAAGTAAATTCGTCTTGTGATTTTCGTTTAGTTTCGATACTTTGTAATTTTTCCAATTTTGTTAGTGTCATGATACACAGATTTTGTAGCTTGCTCTCTAGAGAATCCTAGGCTCATCTCATGTTTTGAACGAAATTGTGCTACGTGATAAAAAATTATATGCAGTTTCGGTGTTACTGAAATTCCTGAAATTTTATAACTGTTTTCAGAATATTCCGGTCTACTTTTCAAAATCAGTTCACGGGTCCAATTCATTGAAAATAGCATTTTAATAAAAAATATCGTTCATTATATAAAAATAATAGCAAATAAGAAAAGAATTATCTAAACACTCAATTAGGGTAGTAACACGTTTACAAATCAGGCAAAAATCGGAATCTACGAATCTATACGGTTACAAATATATAGAAGCCTTGATAAGTTGAAAATACATCACGTTTTATAAGTATCTCGTAAACTAAACGAGATGCGCAAAAACCGATAGCATTTTTAGATTTACCCTTAGGACATTATTGTACATATGTAAATACATAAATAAATAAGTTGTCACACATAAATATATGCATGTAAATAAACAAACAGAAATTTGTTGTGTAAGAAGGGATTCGTTTTATGAAAACTTTATGTCAGCCCAAGCCTTTCTTCACTGCCTATCGTGTTTCAGAATCCTCAAGGTTGAACCGCCATAAATTAAAACATAAAAAAGGACCCAAATCTTTGAGGCAATCTCTAGAGACGAAAGCATTCAAATAGACTGATAATTTACTGAAACTTGTAGGACCCGGCCAGACATTTTCGCCTGAGACATTTCTGAAATATCCTCCCGGTAGCGGTAGGATTGCAAGGTTATATTTGCCAATACTGCAGCGGAAGGACTATTTGTGATTTACATTCATTACAATTTTTTGTAATGTGTTTGTATCATATATGATGTCCAGCTGACTTGAAAAATAAGGATCATCCTGATTGGGTGCCTTGTCAAAAATTAGGTCATGAAAAAGGAGCTGCTGTAAAAAGGAAGAATTCACTGACCCGCTACGACCGATCTACGAAAAGGGTAAGGCTAATATTTTTGTATTTTACACTTTGTTCACCTGTATTCGGAAAGATAATAAATCGAAAGTATGTTTTTAATTCATGTTTTTTATTGAAATTTCACTTATCGCAATCTGAAGCCGAGCCTCAGATCAGCCGAGATCAATTATAATACAACGGAAAAGGAATTTTTAGCAATAGTATGGGCATGCAAAGGGTTAAGACAGTAGCTTCTTGGTAGAAAGTTTACAATCCAAACGGTCCACCGTGCGTTAATATGGCTACACAACGTGAAAGATCCCTCTTCATGATTGTTACGGTGGAGGTTATGTTCGGAAGAATATCGTTACACTGTCGAAAACGCAAATGGAAAGGAAAAAAAAGCTGCAGACTGTCTACCTAGACTATTTCCAGTTCAACAAGAAGAAGATTCTCTACAAAATACACCAGAAGAAGTTGAGCTGGACGTGGAAGGAGAAGAGGAATAACCAGGACAAGAAACAGCCGGCACGTGCAGAGAGGAAAATGTGTTAACACAACCGTCAACAAGTTCTTCTCGCCGTCGCATGGATGCAAATCTACTTATCTGAGATGACGAAGGGTCAACGGATTGAAGAGAAAATTTGCACAGAGAACATAAAAAATGAACTACTAATAGGAAACCCAGTAGAGAATATGTGAAAGCCAACGCAGGTGAAAAGCTCTGGCGAACCATATCCAAAGAACGGAAAGGAAGTCAGGAAACATCCCTATATAAGTTACCTTTGTTTAACGAGACCGAGTGGCTGAAAGTGTTAGGTAAGATAAATAAAGATGCCATGACCTCTAAGTTAACTATTTCACGATACCACTTCATTGACCCAATGATCACCCCTTCAGAAAAAGTGAAAATAAGGGACTACCTCAACTTGTTGAGCCACAAATATGAAGATCAGCAGTTCCACACGTGCTACATGCCACGTACAAAACTTACTCAAGAGGAAAAGGGAGACATCATAAGAGAAGCACACGGATCAATTACTGCTCAAAATTACTGCTCCCAGTGGAATAGAGTCAATTGTCGAAAATGAGAAGTGCCGTATATACTGGAATTTCATATTCTCGACACTTGTTTATATTCTGTTCAGCTAATCGTCTTAATCATTGGCGCACTTGGAGGTGCCAAGTTTTCACTAGTTAATAGCCTGAAAAGCATGCCTGTGTGGCAACAAAATGCTGAGACACTTGCGGGGAAAATGCAGAAGGCGGTCATCCTTGGGTCGCTCTGGGTCCTCAGGGTGCACGAGACTTTTGCCGGATCATCGTATTGAATTCGATGCAGACTGTAACCGCCTACCTCACGGTCCTGAGACGTGGATACAACTGAAATTTTACCGCGATTTCAAGTAACGTTTAAGAAATACAAAGATTTTGCATTCCATTGAGAAAACTATCAACTAATCTGCGAGATCAACATATACGAAAAAAAACAACTTATTTTGAGCTTTCAGAGGACAAATGAGTGTATCTGTGAGGGTAATTTAAATGAAAAAATTGAAGAAATAATTTCAGAACAACAAAATTGAATGTAATTTTTATGGACTGAATCAGGTCTTACAGTACTAAACAGGTCTTACTAAAAAAAACTTCTTATGACCACTGTAAAACATTTTATGAACAAATATAAGATATTTAAGGTATTTATTTAACGCTTAAATATTTAATCATAAGCGATATACTTAACTGAATTAAGACAAAAAATCAGATTTTTGAATCACTATTTTCATAAAAATGTAACATCAATATATAATAAATTGATTAGACAATACGATGATGGCTTAAACAAAGAATGGTACTCTCGACGTAGGTAAATTACCACAGTAATTGCAGAAAAACAGAAATTTCAAACATTTATTTTCAAAAAAAATTGTTCAAACAAACAAAATTTATTTAAACAAGTAAGAATTATTTTAAAAATGTGGAACTAGTATCTGAATGACGCAGATATTTAATAATAAGCCACAAAGCTAACTGAATTTAAAAAAAAATAGAGTGTTCTACTTCTTTTCAAGAAAAAGTTACAATTAAATAATAATAAATTGTTAAAAATTAAAAAAATTTGATTAGCATTTCGAACTCGAAAGTTCATTGCCTCACTACCCGATTTGGGTAGTGTTTCTGGGTGGATAAATACTACCAAGTGTGGGTCCACCACACCCACGACGGGTCAACAACACGCAGTATTCCCTGAACGGTCACCCATCCAAGTACTAACCGCGCCCAACACTGCTTAACTTCAGTGATCTAACGGGAACTGGTGTTTTCAGCGTGGTATCGCCGTTGACAAAATAAATTGTTTAAACAATTATTAAATGCTTGAAACATAGGTCATTCTTCCTTAAAATGACCAATTGTCAGATTAAACATAAAGAATCTACCGTTAAATGAGTAAGTGCAAAAAACATTATTTAAACTAAAATAAATTGTTTAAACAATTGTTAATTAGTTCAAAAATATTCCAGTTGACAAGCAAAAATAATTTGTGGCAAAAAAGGGGAAAACAGAGCATATATTTGTCAATTTTGGGCAAAATTGTCAATTTTAGTTTTTTGCGAGTAGTGAGGGTCAACTATGGCTCGCCAGTCAGCCTACACCCACTCCTCGGTGTTCGCCCAGACAACTGACGCTATATGACGCAATATTGTGAAGCTGGATTGATGGCATCGCAGTTCTAAGCTTATGTTGAAATGAATAATGAAGTGATATGATTTTACTGTAATGACTTGAATTAAGAATTAAGAAAGTAAAAGAATATGAATCTATTTGAGAATTGAGATGTAAGAGTTAATTAAAGTTTAAATGCAATCTTCAAAATGAAAAAGATATGTATCAATTTAATACGGCATGGGTTGTAATTAAGATGAAACACATGCACAAGCATATGAAGTATAAAATTGTCTCTATTGAAAAATGCTTAAAATTTGCATGTAAATTTAAAATATTTAAATATTATTGTTCATAGTTTCGAGGGAAAAAAGTTTAAAATCTTTCCCGTGAGAAGAAAGCTTATCCAATTATAATATTTATATACATACAATATCTACAAGGATGGACGAACCCTTTCCCTAGCTGCTCGTGGGAACAACAATGACAACACCAAACATAATTGTAGTAAGTGCGGTTCAAAACAATCGAACGCGCAGGGCTCCCGACAATGGGTCGGACAACAATGCCGACTACCCTACAGTTGGGGGAGCCAATCAAGACGGAGTCAATGCGATTGACCGGCGGAATCTTGTTACTTTTAATTGGACGGATCAACTCAATGACTGCCTGCTGGAGTGCTACGATGCCAGTATTGTCCCTGAACGAGAAGGTTGCATGGCACGACTGCATGCTCTGTGGTGCGAGAAACACCCAGAGCTCTCAGACTTTTCGCAACAACGTCTGCGAAACCATGCCGAGAACCTCCGGAAAAGAGGTTATATAAGCGGAGTGCCTACTCAACCGCATCCAGAACAAGTCGGCAACAGAGAAAGAGAGGCAACACTGAGACCAACCGCGAACAGGCATACAATAGCGGAAGAACGATGCTTCAGGACCCGGAGAAACATCAACATTCAGGTTTCTCCCAAGCCCAAAGATGTGACTGAATCGGATGATGAACTTTGTGGAGATTTTTCCGAAGAATCCGACCTCTGGACTATCAGTTGTGGTGTGTACAATGCAGCGAGAACTTTGGGAGATGCAAGCCGTAAAACAAAACCAATGGTTGATCATAAGACCAAACGAAGAATGCATCAACTCAGCACAAAGATAGGCTGGGCTAGACAGTAC
>CAKNXH010044012.1:0-13278 GCA_932178445.1 Andricus quercusramuli
GCAGCTCCTCGGGGTGATTACCGCGAGCTATTGGAATTAGCGATATTTTTTTTCGGAGGACAAGGTCCTAAAGAAACTTCATTCAGAAAACCAGGAGCAGTCCATCATGCCAGATGGATGGCGAAAGCAATTTACGCTTTAAAAATATATTTGTTCAGAAATCAGTTCCATATGAGTTCAAAAGAAACGGCAGGCATTCGAGAAATCAGTTGTTTTATTATATTTATGTATTTGAAGTTTTGGTTTACAACTCACAACCCATTAAAAGCAGCAAACAGCGATCTCGAGTTCCTCAAAAGTCTTACAAATTGTGACGCTGTAAGCTCGAAAATTTGTCAAGTTTCCTTGAAGAAACTTGAGCGGCACCTCTGGTATTTAGGCGAACAATTGATTGGATTGGCTTTTTTTGACAAGACCGTATCCACTGATTGTAAACGAAAAATGTCAGAGGCAATCAAAGAACGTCCTGGTAACGAAAAATTTCTCAAACGGAAAGAACTTTCAGCAAATGAAAAACAGAATCTAAAATCTTTAACTCTCGATTATTTCGTTACAAAGAACACGATGTTATTTTTTGAAAAATTGGGTATCAACACTGATTTCTTGAATGCTGATCCGCAAACGTGGATTCTGAGGGACGATTATAATCGTGGCTTGCGTCTCGTAGAGAATTTACCTGTAGTAAACGACAGAGCAGAACGTGGTGTTGCTTTAATCAAAGAATATAATTTGTTATTAACAAAAGACGAACAGGGAAAACAAGCTCTGATGCAAGTTGTGAAAGAGCATCTGTAAATGTTAGATTCTGCTTCGATAATGCTTTGCTAATTTCAATACTTTTCGTGTGAAATATTTTTTTGAATGCTCGCGTTCGAATGAAAAAAAAACTTTGTACTAAAAAAAAATTCAAATCAGACAATTTTTCACTTCGGATACAGATTTTATTCAAAAAGCAATAAGCTCTAATTTTATCTAAAAAAAGATATAATTCTAGCATTCATCTAGTAAAATAAGGCAATTTAATTTTTGGGGCTTGGTTCTGGTTCCAACGCCTTTAAGATGGCTTGATTGTGTAGATATTTTTGCTGTACAATAAATTCAATCTGTTAAATTTTTTGCTGTTTATATCAATGTACTGATTATTTAAACAATTGTCTTTATGAAAATTAATTATATATATTAATAATTTAGTGTAATCATAGACAAATATGATAGTTTCACTCATTTGTTACAAAAATAAATTTATTTATTTAAACAATTTTCATAAAAAATTATTAGTTATTAAACATTTTTATCGATGAAAACAATAAACTATTTATTATATTATACTATTAATTGAGAATAATGATTTGTTTAAACAATTTTTACAACAAATTAATTGTTAGTAAATATTATTATCGAGCTTTTTTATATATTTAAGCTTTAAATTTCAAATGTCTGAATAATTAAAAATAATTATTTGTTTAAAGAATTTTTATAGGTAAAGTATTGTTATTGAATATTATTATCGATAAAAGCAATTCATTAGTAAGGAAATTTTGGATGCTTCAGATTTTTAATGGTCGAACAATTAAAAATAATTATTTATTTAAACAATATTTATGAAAAGATGATTGTTAGTAAATATTGTTATCGATAAAAACAATAAACTAGTTAGAACATTTTTATTTCTTCAAATTTCCAATGTTTAAATAATTGAGAAAAATTACTTTTTTAAATAATTTTGCTAACAAATTAATTGTTGGTAAATATTGTTATCGATAAAAACAATTTATTAGTTAGAAAATTTTTGATGCTTCCAGCTTTTAATGTTTAAATAATTGAAAATAATTATTCGTTTGAAGAATTTTCATGAAAAATTAATAGTTAGTAAATATTTATATCGATAAAAACCATTCATTATTCACAAAATTTTTTACGCTGAATAATTGTAAATGTTTAAATAACTGAGAATAATTATTTGTTTGAACAATTTGCAATATAAAACAAATTTGTGTGCACATTTAGTAAATATTCTTATTGGATGATAATCTTTTATTATTCAAACAACTTTTATGAGGCGATAATGTTACATCTTTGAAAAATAATAATTAAAAACTAATCAGTTTATGTAAACATCCCATTTTTAATAATTTCGAATACGAAATTCATATTTGCTGTCTTTACGATTGGGATAGATATTTCGAGAGAAATTGATAGGTATAGACTATATTAGACCATGAATGGATGAGCCGAGGCAACACTCCCACCATAAAATATGTAATTTATGGACTACCTGAGTCGCTTACGTCCGAATCATTTCTGGTTTTTGGTCAAAATCTTATTGAGATTGATATCTGAATTATACGATTTTCAAAAGGTCGCATCCTGAATCTATAAGAAACAACTGTTGTAATTTTCAGCGATAACAAACCATATTTAGGATCTGAAACAAGCTCTTGAAAATCGTGATTTTAAGCAAAAACAGCCATGTTCGAGACTTAAAAAATAATCCTACAAATGATTTTTTTTAATATATATTTTTTTACAGCACTTTCTTCATTACTGAATAAGGCGTTTCCAAAATTTCATTATATTCTTCAAATAATTTATATGTTATATTTGATCATGAAGAAAAACTGACATTTTTCTATGTTAAACTCCATAAGAAAATAATAACCTATCCGCCACCTCGAAATATTATTAGAAAATTATTTTAAAAAATGGACATTAGTTCTTCAGTATGAGGAACAGGTTTCCAGTCAGGAAAAATAAAAAATTGAAAGTGTGTCATTTTGGGCCACCCTAATGTATACCATTAAGCCATTTCCCTTTGGGGGTAGCGTGACACTACCCGATTCGGGTAGTGTTTCTAGGTGGATAGTTTCTTGTAGTAAATAACTACAAGTGTGGGCTCACCACACCCACGACACCAACAGCACGCAGTATTCCCGAACGGTCACCCATCCAAGTACTAGCCGCGCCCAAAACTGCTTAACTTCAGTGATCTAACAAGAACTGGTTTTTTCAGCCCTACGTCCGTGTAACACTTTTCCACCCCCATGACGCCGGGTTAAATTGTGAAAAAAATGCTTCCTTGCTCGGCTAGGATTCAAACCCAGGTCTTTCGCATTGCCGGTCTGATGCCCTAACCCACTTAGCTACCCAGAGACGAGATTATTTTCTTCTCAACCCCTTCAAGTTGATTTATAATGGCATCCCTCGAACTTGTAAGATCAATAATTCATGAACATGAAGGTTTGAAAATTTATTTTTTTATGTTACTTGTTCAGGGAATGTCGTTCATAATTTTGACGTTACATTTGTTGTCTACAGGTTAAAAATCAATATATTTGAAATATTGATTTTTGAAAATTGTGAGAAAAAAGCTCTCTTCCTCCGCTGGGATTCGAGCTACCGAGATACAAGATTATGTCTTTCACAAGCTCTACAAGTTGAATTTCAATGTCATTCCTTATGCTTGTAAGATTATTGATTCTTAAACATGAAGGTTTTATAATTTTTATTTTTGATGTTAAGACTCTTGACCAGGAATGCCGTTAATGAATTTAATGTTGAATTTTTTGTCTACCGGTCAAAATCAATATTTTTTTAGTATTGATTTTTAAAAATTGGGAAAAAATAGTCTCTCGCTTCGTTGGGATTCTAGCGCAGGTATTCCAGAATGCCGGTCTGATGCTCTAATTCGCCAAGCTACCGAGAGACAAGATTATTTTCTTCACAAGCTGTATAAGTTGAATTCCAATGTCATTCCTTATACTTGTCAGATTATGAATTAATGAACATGAATTATAACATATTTATTCTGGATGATAATGCTCTGGCTCAGGGAACGTCGTTAATAATTTTTAAGGTAAACTTTGTGTCTACTGTTCCAAAATCGATATTTCTTTCATATTGATTTTCAAAAATTGTGAAAAAAATGCTCTCTTTCTCCGCTGGGATTCGAGCACAGGTCTTTCAGATGGCCAGTCTGATGCTCTAACTCACTAAGCTACCAAGCGACAAGATTATTTTCTTCACACCCCCTGCAAGTTGAATTTCAATGTCACTTCTTATACTTGTAAGGTTATAAATCCATAAACATGAAGTTTTCACATCTTTATGTTTCATGCTAGGGTTCTTGACCAGGGAATGTCGTTAATAATTTTGAAATTAAATTTTTTGTCTACTGGTCTCAAATCAATATTTTTTTAGTATTGATTTTCAAAAATTGAGAAAAAAATGCTCTTTCGCTCGACTGGGATCCGAGCCTAGGTATTTCAGATTACTGATCTGATGCTCTAATCCACTCAGCTACGGAGAGACAAGATTATTTTCTTCACAACCTCTACACCTTGAATTTCAATGTCATTCCTTATACTTTTAAGATTATTTGTTCATAAACATGTAGGTATAACATTTTTATTTTCGATCTTGAGGTTCTTGTTCAGGGAATGTCGTTAATAAATTTGACGTTACATTTTTTGTCAACTGTTCTAAAATCAATGATTTCTTGGGAAATTGATTTTCGAAAATTGTGGAAAAAATGCTTTCTTGCCCCGTTGGGATTCGATCTCACACTGAAAAAAATAGTTGGTTGGTACAACTAATAAAGTAGTAGGGCCAACTACTTTAGTTTGTAATATATGCCGCTGCTATTCAACTGGTTTGGCTACTACTTTTATTCGCAAGATTGGTAGTAGTTGTCATTACTAGGTTACTTGTTGTCGCGACAACTTTAGATGGTACATACTACTTTCAGGTAGTAAGCCTTACCACTTTAATTAGTATGCCTTACTATTAAATAAGTTGGTCTTACAAATAAGCTAGTTGATCTCACCACTAAAGGTAGTAATCCTCACTATTACATTTAGTAAGTTTTACTATTTAAAATAATAGTCCTTACTATTAAAACTAGTGATTTTCGCTATTTAAATTAGTAGTCCTCACTATTAAAATTACTGGCTCGTGGACTATTGCGAAGTTAGAACTTCATAATAATGAAATTATAGTAAATTTTACTCTAATTTCTATATAGTGGACACAAGAGCGTCCTCAGGACTTCCTATAGAGACCAGGTCCTGATAAAAGGTCATGTCGAAATACACCCACATTCCCATTGGGATGTTAATGAAAACTACTATAATTTCAATGCACAAGAACTCTATAAGTGAACAAGAACACATGAACTAATATAAGGCCAGTTTCGGGGGTTGCCTTGCAGTGGCTGTGCACAAAATTCGTCGTTCGATGAATGGTGCGGGGTGGCCATGCATTTTCGACATTGCTTGTGCCCAGAGAAACTGCGTGGGCCAGTAGTTTTAGGAAAAAAAAGATCAGTCGGCCTTATATTGGAGTTCTTGTGTATTTAAAATTGCACACTTGCAATCGCATCGATCTAAATTTTTTAATGCATTAGAAAATTTAGATTGATGCGATAGTCTTCACGGTCTTCACTACTGCACAATTCACAAAAAGGTTAAGATGAAAATGGCGACGATCAAAAATATGACGCGATATTTCGGTGCGAATGTTGGCAGTACTGCTCAGGTTTCAGTTCTGCCAATTTCGCCAAGGAGAAAAACTTATAACATTTACTACCTTTATTTCCTGAAAAATAAATTGGAGGTAAATGTGGCTACTTTATTTGTTGTGACTAGAATTACTGTCGTTACTAATATAACCTACATCGGATTACTATCGGCAACTTGTTGCCCACTAAACTGGTTAGTTAATTTTACCATAGAAGCCTCGGTGGCTCAGACAATAGCGCGTCGGACTTCCATGCAGGAGGTCCGGGGTTTCGTTCCCTGAGCCGGGTTCCAATGGAAATTTTTCTATGTACTTCTACCGGGGCTTCGGTGGTTCAGAACCCACCTTGAACTGTAGGTCTTCCCAAAAAAAGCTGGTATCGTACCAAGGTGGGGCCCCATGTCAAGGGGAGCCTTGGGGGTCAAAGCCAATTCTGTGAAGACTCGAAAATGTGTCAGCGATCTCCTTGCGTAGAGGCAGGCCCTCTCAAGGGACCTCCGCTCGGTGGTCGCTGGCCGATTTCGAGTAATTAACACACACACATACATTTACATAACACACCAGGACAGTGCTTTGAATCTGTGCATCTACCTGATGACCTCAGAGGGATCGCTCCGTACACCCTAGCCTGCTAGGGAGGCTGCCGAATGGCAGAGTGGGTGAGGATCACTTTGCCTGATCAACATAGGAGGACGTCGTTTATTGTGCGATAGGTATGCCTGGCACCTGAGAGGTATAATCTCAGAACGTTGATAACAACGAAAAACCCACCGAGATCCAAAAACACTCGGCTAAGAATGGCCGGATTCGGAGTACTGCCTTGAGGATAAACACGGGTGTGGCACAATAGGCTTCATAGCTTGAGCGCCAGGGGTTGGGACCTCACGCCTCCCCCCCCCCCCACCCGCCTACATTGCAATTAACTACTTTTACCATCGGAGTGGTTGCCACATCTAATACCATCTCTACTAATACAGAGCGGTAAGATACAGAGCGGTATACAGAGAGGTAAGTGGTGGGGATGGCTTTCGTAGGCCTGTCGTTCGCTCTACCCGTACGCTTATCATGCCCATGTTTGTAGCTTAATAACAAGAAAAGTAATTCACTTACATAAGGGCTTAGCGGAATAAGCATGAGAAATCGGCCACCGTTTGTATGAAGCTTAAATTAATGTCATAAGTTCGTTTCCATGTGGTATGAAACTCCACTAAGTTTCAATTCAAAAATCCCATTATTGTGGAAGATATGGAGGGGGAAAGAAAAATCGAAAAAGTAATTTTTCTCGAAAACGGCTCGACCGATTTTGATGAACAAAATATATGTTTCTCAGACCACTCTGGAGTATTAGAAAAAAATTGATAAATTTTCCGAACAAATAATAAGCATTGAAAACATGTTTTAAAATTTTGAAAATTTTTTTGTATGTTCTTTTAGAGATACCACTTTTATTTGCTCAAGAAAATATCCGTGCATTGTGTACTACAACTCAGATTTTTTATGATTTTTTGTGTGTGGTGGAACATAGTTAAAAAAACAATGTACGTAACGGTGCGGCGTGGCCCGCTGCCGAGGTTCACGGTGGATGGATGGGACCCATTTTTTTAAAGGACGTCTGCACTTTGCCTATACACGTATAGTTTCCAGAGTTTGCGACGAGGAGGTTGCAGTACGTTTTTAAACTCCTTATTATTGGGGTGCTTTTTTAAAGTGAGTCCCCTCGCCTCTCACATCAGTTCATAATCATCGGGGTGCTTTTTCTAAAGTGAGTCCCCTCGCCTCTCAATCTCCTTCACTATCACTGTCAATTACTGGAATGCAATTATCGTTCTTAAATAAATCGCTCAGTATTTCTGCTGGTTTAAAAACTTTTGATGAATACTTTGCGTAAGATGAATAATAAACGATAGCTGCAATGTGAGAACAGCAACCAACTGTTCTTCTACCGTTAGCTCATTCACATGCATAATGTGTCAGACCCGAAACCCCAATGCTGTTAGGCTTATACCTTAAAAAACACCTATATGTTGTGCGAGAGATATGTCTGGATGGAACTTTTACCTTCAGCACATTTTTCTCATCTTTAATATATTGTATATTCAATGTGCCATCTTTATTGACCATTTCATCTAAATGCGACACAGCTTGGGAGAGTTGATATGACCCAGTAAATAGAATCTTAAGATCCCTTTTTGTCATCTCCGGAAAATCTAATAAGTCTTCGGATGTAATACTCTGGAAAGGGAGTTGCTTTCGAAACCATCCTTTCTTTTCAGCCTCAATAGCCAAAGTATTTTCGATAGATTTTTGAGTATGCATCCTCTGAACCACTTCATCTAAAACGCCTACGTCTGTGAGTGACCTTCTTCCGAAAGTATTATTTAAAAATGACGCAATTCTGAAGAAACTTCCCACTTTAGGTAACAGCTTGTTATCAAGCTTGTGATCAAAAAGGCGATATTTTTGTTTTAATATACCATGCACAGATTCAACAACCCAGCGAATTTTAGTAACAAAACGTGACTGATTAGACTCTTCTGCTGTCAATTGCTTCATCTTGCCTTTCAACGCAGGCATTAATACTTTAAACTTTTTTTCCTCTAAACTACATACAATATCACGAAATCCGCGATAGACCATTTGCATCTTCCAAAATATTTTTCAGAATTTCCGCATCATTTTTATTTGCAAGATACGGTCCAAGCATATCAATCACAAAACCGTCAGTCGTGCAGATAGTGAAGGGTTTGCAAAGAGGAACTTTCTTTTGCCCCGAAAAAGATTTCCTCTGGTACTCGTTGTTGGAACTTTTTTGGTGTCGTGCATACGTACCATCACAAATTATGAATAAATTATCACTCACATCAAACAGTTTCTTTGTTATTTTCGTAGTGTGATTTTTAATAAGATCATCTCTGTTCAAAGCGCTTAAGCCAAAAGAAAATGGTAGAATATCAGTTTCGAAAGATTTAATTACGCTTGCACAATAATCAGAAATTGATTGTTCATTATCTAACTGAAAGACAGAACTGATTATTTTATTTGAGTTTCCTGTACGTAGTTTGAAGAGAAACAGAACCAGAGCTTGAATTGCTGAACAGGATGAACGGTTTCTCAAAGAAATCATCTTATCTTTTAAAGCATTAAGCTGGTCCCATGTCAAGCCCGTACGAATTTCAACTTCTTTTTCTGGGAGGCTGCATTCGCCGATTTTATCAAATAAAGTCACATCGCATTTGACAGAAAGAGTTTCCATCACTTTGGATAATTCTAATACACTAAGACTCGTTGTATTAGTGCACTTTCAAAATCCTGAGATCTTATATGACAATGCGATTTTTAATTATACGCCTCGGACAGCACCGATTACCAACCGGTATGTAGATTTGATTTCTTATGTAGGATTGCATCCGAGCCTCTTCTGGAATTACAATCAGATTGTCTGTAGAATGACAAATACAACAATATTTATGCGTGGAAACAGTTCTCTGAAGTGGCATCTCAATATATTCGATCTCAGGAGTAGCTTCATTGTTTTTTACGTTAATTACGAATGATGGATCAACAGTTGAATCAGCTTCCAATTCAGAATCTTCTACGCGATTGTCTTTTTTGTCAATAGAAAGTCGGCATTTGCGACATAAAATATCCTTAACAGCTATTGTTCTTTTTAAAAAGCTAGAAAAGCAATTCGCTTCTTCTTCAGTTCCTACCATTTTTGTTCTGCCAGTCATTTTCTTGAAAGAAATGTCGCAGCCAGCACACTTCAAATGCTTTAATGCTGAAGACATTTTTTAGAGAATAATAGTTAATTATTAATTAACACAAATGATAGTAATCCTTCAATGAATAAAATTAAATCAGATATTCAATAATGATGAATAAAGAAAAGAGATGAAATATCGTACTATTTTATGAGACCACAGAACACCTACTGGAAATTGAACTCAGTCCTCGCTTGTGTCTGTTACTAGGCATAATGAGAAATTGAGCATCGAACTTTTAGTTAAAAGCGTAACAAGCAAATGACGATTGCTGCGATCGTCTGCTGTTTTCATGCATACGCCACAAACAAATGACGGTTGCTGCGATCGTCTTCTTTTTTTATGCATACGCCACAAACAAATGACGATTGGTGCGATCGTCTTTTGTTTTCATGTATACGCCACAAACAAATGATGATTGCTGCGATCGTCTTCTGTTTTTATGCATAAGCCACAAAAAAATGACGATTGCTGCGATCGTCTTCTATTTTTATGCATACGCAACAAAGAAATGATGGTTGCTGTAATCGTTTTTGATTGCCTCCATTACACAGCGTAAAAAATTTGAACGTTACATCATAAGGTTTAGTTAGCTATAAATAAAATTCAGAATTAATTTAGAAAAGAAATACATGATTCTTTGGATTCAAGCTCGACTGCTACCGCCATTCTGTGCTGTGTCGATACATTTGCATCGACGTTTTCATAATTTCTGAAACATTATGCAACTTTGTGCTAAGGTGCCTTGAAAATCTTTTTCTAGAACATTTGATTTTTAAAACACCAGACCCGAGGCCGTCACAAAGACGAATATCAGTGTAAACGGCTCTATTGATCAAGTGGCTCAAAATGACAGTGGTAAACTCTGGAAACTATACGTGTATAGGCAAAGTGCAGACGTCCTTTAAAGAAATGGGTCCCGTCCATCCACTGTGAACCTCGGCAGCGGGCAGCGCCGCAACGTTACGTACATTGTTTTTTTTAACTATGTTCCACCACATGAAAAAAAATCATAAAAAATCTGAGTTGTAGTACACAATGCACGGATATTTTCTTGAGAAAATAAAAGTATATTTTGAATACTCCAGAGTGGTCTTATGAATATATATTTTGTTCATCAAAATCGGTCGAGCCGTTTTCGAGAAAAATTACTTTTTCGATTTTGCTTTCCCCCTCCATATCTCCCACAATAATGGGATTTTTAAGTTGAAACTTGGTGGAGTTTCATACCACATGGAAACGAACTTATGGCATTAATTTAAGCTTCATACGAACGGGGGCCGATTTCCCATGCTTATTCCGCTAAGCCCTTTCTGATTAGTGGAAATGAAAGAGTAACTCGGAAACTATCGATTGGCGTAAGAAAATGAAAATCGATTTTTTCCGCATTAGGTTCTTTTCTTCGTGGACGGTCACAAATATTGATTCTAGACCAGTAGACAAAAAATTTAACGTCAAAATCATGAACGACATTCCCTGGCCAAGAACCCTAATATCAAAAATAAAAATGATAAACCTTCATGTTTATGAATTAATTATCTTACAAGTATAATGAATGACATTGGAATTAAACTTGTAGAGCCTGTTAAGAAAACAATCTCGTATCTCGGTAGCTTAGTGCTTAGAGCATATGACAGGCAATCAGTAAGACCTGGGCTCGAATCCCAGCGGTGCAGGAAATCATTTCTCCACAATTTTTGAAAATCAATATTTCAGAATAATATAGATTTTAGACTAGTATACAGAAAATTCAACGTCAAAATCATGAACGCCATTTACTGAACAAGTACCTTAAGATCAAAAATAAAAATTTTAAGCATTCATGTATGGACAACAGCCATACCACGGTGAAAAAACCAGTTCTTGTAAGATCACTGAAGTTAAGCAGTGTTGGGCGCGGTTAGTACTTGAATGGGTGACCGTCCGGGAATACTGCGTGCTGTTGGCTCGTTGTGGGCGTGGTGAGCCCACACTTGTAGTTATTTACTACAAGAAACTATCCACCTAGAATGACTACCCGAATCGGGTAGTGTCACGCCTACCTCGAAAGGAAAATGGCTTAATGGTATACATGCATACATACATACATACATACATACATGTTTGTGAATTTATAATCTTACAAGTATAAGGAATGACATAGAAATTCAACTTGTAAGGGTTGTGAAGAAAATAATCGCGTTTCTCCGTAGATTAGTGGGTGGGAGCATCGGGCAGAGAATCTGAAAGACCTGGGCTCGAATCCCAGCGGAGCGAGAGAGCATTTTTTCCACAATTTTTGAAAATCATTATGAAAAGGATATTTATTTTAGACCAGTAGACAAGAAATTTAACGTCAAAGTTATTTAGGTCATTCCCTGGTCAACAATCCCAATCACAAAAATAAAAATGTTAAACCTTCATGTTTGTGAATTAATCATCTTAAAAGCATAATGAATGACATCAGAATTCAACTTGTTGTGCCTGTGTAGAAAATAATCTCGTTTCTCGGTAGCTTAGTGGCTTAGAGCATCAGACCGGCAATCAGAAAGACCTGGGCTTGAATCCTAACGAAGCGCGAGAGCATTTTTTTCAAAATTTTTGAAAATCCATTACTCAAGAAAATATTGATTTTAGAACAGTTGATAAAAAATTTAACGTCAAGATTATGAACGACATTCCCTGAGCCAGAACCTTAAAATAAAAAATAAAGATGTTATACCTTCGCGTTTATGAACTAATAATCTTACGAGTATAAGGAATGACATTGAAATTAAAGGTGTAGTGGTTGTGAAGAACATAATCCTGAAGCTCCTTAGCTCAGCGGGTTAGAGCATCAGAACGGCAATCTGAAAGACCTGGGCTCGGTACCCAATGGAGCAAGAGAACATTTTTTCCACAAATTTTAAAAATCATTATCAAAAAGATATTTATTCTTGAACAGTAGACAAAAAATTCAACGTTAAAGTTATTAACGACATTCCCTGAACAAGAAACGTAACATCAAAAATAAGAATGTTGAATCTTCATGATTA
The DNA here is from genome assembly GCA_932178445.1 of Andricus quercusramuli. Classification (NCBI taxonomy): domain Eukaryota; kingdom Metazoa; phylum Arthropoda; class Insecta; order Hymenoptera; family Cynipidae; genus Andricus; species Andricus quercusramuli. Next base: position 12,290 of record CAKNXH010044012.1, read on the forward strand.
TGAATGACTAATCTTACAAGTATAAGGAATGACATTGGGTTTCAACTTGTAGAGCTTGTGAAGAAAATAATATCGTCTTTCGGTAGCTTAGTGGGTAAGAGCATCAAACCGGAAATCAGAAAGACCTGGTCTCGAATCCCAGCGGAGCAAGAGATCATTTTTTCTACAATTTTTAAAAATCAATGTTTCAAAAAAATATTGATCTTAGAACGATATACAAAAAATTTAACATCAAAATTATTAACAACATTCCCCGAACAAGTACCTTAACATCAAAGATAATACTTTCAAACCTTCATGTTCATGAATTTATAATCTGACAAGTATGAGGAATGACATTAGAAATTAACTTGTAGGGGTTGAGAAGCAAATAATCTCGTCTTTGCGTAGCTTAGTTGGTTAGACCATCAGACCGAAAATCTGAAAGACCTTGGCTCGTATCCCAGCGGAGAAAGAAAGCATTTTTCACAATTTTTTAAGATCAATATTAAATAAATATTGAAATAAGACCAGTAGACAACAAGTTTAACGTCAAAATTATCAACGACATTACCTGAACAAGAACCTTAACATCAAAATTGAGAATTTTAATGCTTTCATTGTAGGCTTTAAAGAACTCTAGTACTGCTTATTTAAAAATAGGGAAAGAATTTTTAAAATAAAATTTTCAAAAGATTTTAAAAGAAGTTTTAAAATTTTCATTATTTTTCTATGAACTCTTTTTATGTGTGCAGATTCATTCAATCAAAGATTTTAAACCGCGTAACTAAAGTGAAACTTTGGAATAGAAGTTTATTGATTTTAGTGGTTTCAAAGGAATTTCATTTTTAAAGAACTCTAGTACTCTCAGAAGTCAGTCGTTTATTTAAAAATAGGGAAAGAATTTTTAAAAGAAAATTTTCAAAAGATTTTAAAAGAAGTTTTAAAATTTTCATTATTTTTCTATGAACTCTTTTTATGTGTGCAGATTTATTCAATAAAAGATTTTA
>CAKNXH010044016.1:0-15406 GCA_932178445.1 Andricus quercusramuli
GAGTTATTCATCTGTGACAAACAGGAATCCTTCGAGCTTTGAACTGGGAAAGTAGATATCATCTCTTGAAAGTAAGAGGAATTGGCTCCTGGCATTGGATCAAGACAAGTTCTCCGATGCCGCTTCTCCTAATGTTTGGAGGAATGCTTTTTTCATGTTGATTTAACATCTCCCGCTGGAAGGTAATCATGTGATTCTTTAACCAGAAATGGTCATCATTCCCTACTGATAGAAGGAATTATTGGGTACAATGAGGGTAGTCATGCTCTTGAGCGGAGCTTCTAGTAACTTTTAGAGACATGCTTTGCCAGAAATTCTTGTGCTGATTGAACTGAAAAAGCAAAACACTTCTTCTAGGGGACGGATAAATTATCGTGCGATGCTAGCATATTAAAATCTCGAGTAAAGCCTTTCCTTATATTGCAATAGATGCAAGCTTTATTCAGATGGGTAAATATTATGTTCTGAAAGAAAAAGGAATTTTATTATGCGATTCGAAGATGATGAATTATTTCGTTGCGCTCTTCCTAATTTGAGGAGGCATGCTTCAACTGGATTTTTTGTGCTGTCTGAAATGAAAGAGTAAATCACTTCCTGAAAAAATGAATTAATCATCGGAACAATAAGAGTAAGATAAGACATCGGTTATAGCTTCGGCTTTTATCAGGAGGCATGTCAGTTCTTTTCATAATTCGTATGTCTATAACAGAAATCCTCCTGAGGGTTGCACTGGAACATTAAATATTATCTCATAAAATTGAGGTATCAATTTTTACGACTTTAAGAAGACAGTTTCGGAATAGTAATTTTTTTTATATGAGAGGAAGTTGGTTACATTAGGGTATTTGAGTTGTCACTGCCAGGAATTCTAGGGAAGGTCTGGAATGAAGGAGACGTGCACTGGAGGCGTTGATGGCATCTTCTAAGAAATAGGTGATTATTTTTGCGACTAGAGAAAGAACTGTTCTGTGAAGCAGCTCCTCCTTATGATGGGAAAAGCTTCTTTTCATTCTAATCAATTATGGTAGTGAGTGTGTCACTGTCAGGAATGCTAGTGATGTTAGAACTGGAAGGGGTGCTCACATCTTTTGAGTATGATATGCTATTCCGCATTCCTTTTCCTCCGATGAAGTCATAGAGTCTAGTTCTACCGACCAAGTTTCGGCGGCGTGGCGTCGCTTATACGTAAGTGGCGTGGCGTATCCAGTGGCTTAGAGGTGAAGGGGATACATAGTTTGGAAAGAGGAGGCGGATACCACTCTCGGACTCCTCGCTTACTCCTGTGTATCCCCTCCACCTCCAAGGCGCAAGATAGGCCGCGCCACTCACGTATAAGCGACGCTACGCCGCCGAAGCTTGGTCGGCGGAACTGCGCTCATTATAAGATGACGGGTGTAGCTTTTTCGTATAGTATGATCTGAGAAGGATTGCATTCTCCTACAGAAGAGAGCGACTATTCAGTATTATGAAAGCAAGGCAACAGCTGATATACCTTCTTTGAAGGCTCATGATCATTTAGTTGGGAAGGATCACATTTTTTTACTAAAAAAATTAATTATTTGGTACAAGCTCTCGGCTAAAGCTTCTCCTAATGTTAGGAGGCATGAATTATTGTGACAGTTAAACTGTAGTCTAACGGATTGTGCCTTTTTTTAAGTTGAATCGTGCAAGGCATGCCACAAGCGATTTCATTTTTTAAATGTATGCGAACGCTCAAGAAACGATTCAAAGGTTGAGATGCATTCTCATTATATCAAAAATGAAACATCCAAAAAATATCTTCAAATCTTCTTGATTTTTGTTTAATGATGCGTGTAGTCTTTGTTCTAATCGTTAAAATTGTCATTAGGGATACAAAATTCTATTTTTCGTTCAGAGTATACTAGATATGAAAACATATTTAAAAGAAAAATTTTTCATCCCAAAAAAAACTGAAAAATGTTCTGGGGGAGATTCTGTTATTAAGGCACATTTTTTTTTTTTTAGATCATGAATCTAAGTAAGAATTTATATTTACAGTTCTTCTTTAGCAAGTATAGCAATATAAGTTGACATGACTTTTTGAAATAGTCCCTATGTACATAAGTCTATTATATCAATTATGTTCCACCCTGGAAACATTGCTTGGGGCGTTAAGTACATAAAAATGCCTCTATTTGTGACACAAAATACATAATTGCTCAGCTATTCCGTCAAGATACAGAAAGAGTGAATCTCTTTTCCTGAATAATGGAGAAATTATTAGGACGTTTAGAATACAATAGGACCTGGGATGTAGCTTATCTTAAGATAATATGAGTAATTACTTATTTTTTGTCACGTCACGTTCAATAATTTGTCTGCCACTGTCAGTAGTCTTTGCGATAATCGAAATGGAAGACATAAAAAAGTGGAATTTTCGGTCACGATAAGAGCAAAACGAACTCTCTGAGGTACCTTCTTCTAATGTTAGGATTAATAACTTCTTTTTAGTCATATCATTCAGAATAATTAGTCTGTCTTGAAATTGAAGGAAAAATATCTTCTCCTAGATTATTAGTAATAATGAATATAAAATTATTAATAATAATAGATATAATAATTGAAACGTTGTACTCGTTGGTAATTCGAACTCTTCTTAAACTACCTAACTTATCGTGCGCATTTTAACGAAACTAAGCTACTGGAACGCATATATCTCTAGGACCAAATCTCATCTAAGTTTTTTTTGTACAAAAAAGTATAATTAGGTATTTATGACTGACACCTTTCGCCTGCATCTTAATATCAGAAGTGAGGAAAGTACATTACTCCAACTAGGTGCCTTACTTCTTACAGCTTGGGTAAAGGAAGCGGAACTCAACAACTTCCATGAATAGTACCTTGAAAAGAAAATGTACGAAAACATTCACAGAAAACGCTGCAACATCAGTCCTCGTCCATAGAGTTAGTGTTTACTTTCCTCAAATAATCCGAATTTAATTCAGACAGAGATGTTTTAATTTTTGCATACCATGACGGTTTCTTTTCCAGCTCAGTATATCGTAGCCGCATTTGATAGCTAGAAGTTTCCAGCGCAGGTGCAGAACGTGCCCTGCACATTCCAAATACCTAGGAAACATACTATTCGTATGTCCCTCTCACTCGGGAACAATGTATCACCTGAAACACAATGCGGCCCTGAGAGTGCTTTTTACTATCTTTATTGCTCGTGCGGTGTCAGCCGCGAGTCTGCTCTGCCGAATGCTCAGAGGGAAATAGAGTCAATTCTCAAGAACGAGAAGTGCTAAATTCACTGAAACTACAAGTTCTAGACAATAGCCTCCAGTGAACACTCGAGGCCTGACATTGTTCTCTTTATCTTCAACAAATGAACTATATTTGTGATCGAATTTTTGGCTCTGGATGACAATGACCTCACAGTGGAGGAGAAGGAAAATGTGGAGAGGTATCGAAACCTGATAAGGGAGCTGCGGCGAATGCACCTGAAGTATTCGGTTAAAATGATTGTCCTTGTGATGGGAGATGCTGATGGTACGAAGTTATCAGTTATTTCTCTGCATTGAAGCCATACCTATGTAGCAAAAACATGCTGAGGTACTTGCGAGAAGGATAGAGCGAGATGTCATTCCTAGATCGCTCCGTGCCCTTAAATCACTCGGGTATTTCGTCGGCCCGTCATTGTGAAACTCTGACATCGTTCCCTTCGACTGCGATAAAGAATAGTACATTGTGTAACCAGTGGGGTATAGTTGCATATTGCGTACGCGGGCGCCATGGTCGACTAAGTGGCGGAATATGCAACTATACCACACGAGTTGCACACACTATTTTTCATCACGAATGTGAGGAATATGCCTTCTTCGTATTTTATCCGCACGAGCGAAGCGAGTTAGGAATGTCGTCGGTGGGGGAGGGGGTTCGAGGGGCGGAGCTACCCGAGAGGAAAAACACCCCAATCAAAAAGATAATTTCAGGTGCCGATGGAGAATTGGCCGTGTTTTCACGAAACAAACGCACCTAACCTGGAACCTGCTGTGGGCATATTTAAGTATGATATTGACATTTTGAAGATGATAACGTTGAAGTTAGTAGAAGGTTAGTTGCGTTTGGTTTGTGAAAACACGGCGAAGCGTGTGATTTTTCTTACTAAAACACGGTGGAGCATGCGATATTCCTTCTAATACACGGAGCAGCGTGCGATCATTGTAGAACGCACGCTATTCGCAAGGCATGCGCAATATGCCACAATGCGCACGGAAAACAGATGTGAAATATGGCATATTCCGTGCATGCGTGATGAAAAGTATGTTTGTGAATTTTCAGCACTAGCCGAGAACAAAATCACAGACAAGGAAAAAGAAAAGAGAGAGAGAGAGGTATAGGGTATTTTAAAAAAGAATTATAAGGTACCACGCTGAAAAAACCAGTTCTCGTTAGATCACTGAAGTTAAGCAGTGTTGGGCGCGGTTAGTACTTGGGTGGGTGACCATTCGGGAATAATACTACTGCGTGTTGTTGGCGTCGTGGGTGTGGTGAGCCCACACTTTTAGTTCTTTACTGCAAGAAACTATCCACGTAGAAAGACTACCCGAATCGGGTAGTGTCACGCCTACCCCGAAAGGGAAATGGCTTAATGGTGTACATAACAGAACCTTGAAACTAAGTTGCGACGGTTTTACACAGAATAATCTGTTAAGCTACTCGTTTTGATCATCGCTGCTCTCGTAAGTGCTGAGACTACATTGGTTCGTAGCTTGAAGTGCATCCCTGAGTGCGAACGAAATGTCGAAACACTTACGGGGAAAATGTCGAAGTTGGCCGTTCTTAGGTCGCTCTGTGTCCTCAGAGTGCTCGACGCTTTTGCCGAACCATCGTATTGAGTAGGTCACACGATGTAGCCACCTATCTCGCGGTCGTAGGACTTAGTTACAGCTGCAACTGTACCGCAATTTCGCCGAGATCGGTTGCTATTTTCTGGACTAGTTCTTTTTACTTTCGAGCCCCTCATAAAAAAGAATAATAGATGCTCGAATGAGTATATTTTTCCTCGAATAAATCACGGCTGGTTAACATTCGAGCTAAGTTTCAACCCTCTACACGGAAAAAATTAGTTGTTGAAATATTAAATGACTGAGTCAACCACTCTAGGATAGGGCTAAACGTAGTTCATAAATTGGAAGAATCATCTTACAAACCTTGATTGATACATGTTTAAAAAGTATAAAGAGTTGTCGAAAATACAAAATAATTTCAGTGAAAATGTGAAGACCAGATGAATAGAGTTATTGAAACACTGATACACTAATGCTTCGACGCCAGTCAATGAAACTTTCGATGACTCCTAACGAGTTTTTAGAAAACAGTATAGCGGGATTCGAACTACCTAACGCCTATCGAACACAACTTATCCCTAACAACTAGACCCCACGGCTAACTTGACACATTGAATATTTTGCACAAATCTCAGTGAGGAGCCAAATTTAAATCCGCGCTCATTTGTTCATTGACGGTGACCGCGACTCCATTCAGACTTATACATATACCACTTCACTTGAGCGTCACTACATGTTAATTCAAGGATCCAATATGACTGTACATTGAGAATATATCGGTATCTAGAAGACAGTCAACGAATTCTTCGACAACTTATAAATCAGTTATTCATTTCTGTGCTAGAGTTATTGTATTCCAAATCTTGCGAAATCTAGAGGAAATTTTATGAAAAATTGAATGCTTGTCTAGAACTTTGTCAAAATCTGCTGAATACAAATTCGAAAACTGATGTTCCTGAATTGTCTTCCAATAATTCGATGACTTTTTTCACTTTTTCAATGAAGTCTGCGGTTATTTAATCAAAGTTATACGAGATTATAAACAAAAAGTGGCCTATCCTAGAATGATTGACTAGTCAAGTAAAGTTTCGACAACTAATTTTTTCCGTGTAGCACAAATATTGTAGAAGCTGTGAGTGTCAAACTTCAGAAGGACGGACGAATATCCAACCGTCGCTATGAGGGTTTCCGGCGTAGCCTACAAAACCTGACAAATTTTGAATATAAATGCTGAAATTAAGGAGTAACCTTTTATAATTTTTATTTGACAAAAACTCTGAAATAAATAATACATTAACGGTTGCTTTCGGCGAATAAACATTCAGAATCCGATTTCTTACAAGATATTTATTATTTACTTACGGCATGATTCCCTTGAAAGTTCGAAATCATACCTCACATTGGTTAGGATTATTCCAGGTTTCATTCCTGTTTTTTGGTCAACCTAAGTCCAGAGTTTGACCATGATCTTAGTACTTCTGTAAGGTTAATTCATTCGGCAATCTCAAAGAGATTAGGGATTATGAATAGCATTAATAATGCGTTTGTATCATCTTGTCCATTGGTTTTAACTTCGTCTTTTCCTTCGTATTGTTCTTTGGTTTACACTTTACTTTCTATATCGCTTTCCCCATTGGTCGAGCTTATCCTGTCTGGTTTTTAGTAAAAACTATGATTTTTTACGGTGCAGTTTCTTGTGTGTTGTTTTTGGTTCATGGTTTAACGAAATATAATTAAAATATATATTTTATACAAACAAAACCTTTGCGATCCCTAATTTTTGTCGTTTCATTTATTCTTCCAGACTTTTCTAACTTCTTTATGCTTTCGAACATGTCACGAGAAATTTCCTCAACGATCTGTAAATGCAATATGTATTACATTTTCAATAACATGAAGTGTGAATTCTGCATAGATTGTAATGGAGGATTTATTCAAAAGCAATACAATTTACCCTCCATTGGCAAGTTTTCCTTGTGCATTTTTGATTGTTGATTCTCTTTGTAGATCATTGGCATTTATGAATTCTCCAACCGGAAACCCCTCTTGGAGAAGATTCAAGCGGATTTCTTCTTCCTGGATGACTTTCTTCAGCAGAGCTACATACATGAAAGGTCAATAAGCCTCTCCTTCAGGCGTAAATTTCACGCATGGTTTTTTCAACCATGAAGTAGTTAGGAAAGAAAATCAATTCTACTAATAATAATTATTATTCCAGAGTATCAATTTTTTTCAGTTAAGACCATATACGCAAACAGCAGTTTTCGATTATAAAACACTGTTCGAAATATCTATTTGAATTTTCAATCATGAGTACTGATCCCTCACTTCCAAGTCGAAAACTACTATAGAAAATGCTCCCACAATTTGGAGGTTACATACATATGTTCAGAAATTTCCAAATACATTTGATTGAATTTTGATTCAAGTTACATTTGCACATAAGAAGGTGATTTAATTCTCAAGAAATTTCTATAACAGTGAATATATCTCGATAATGCCTGAGGTACAGTGGTGAAAACTTATCAATCTTTAGAATTTTGAAATCGAAGTGTTCAGGTGCACGGAGTTTTGGTGATTAGCCGCCCTCTCCAATTTCTCCTGTATACACCGAAAATTTTTGAAATACTAGGATCGAATTTCGGTGAATCTAAACATGATGTTCGCAAATTTACTTAAAAATTTCCAGATTGCTGGATGTAATCCGCCTAGTCTCTGTCCCAATCGATGGTTGAGCGATTCATTCAAATTATTTGTGCGATGAACCTGATCCCCAATACAAAGTAGGCTGGTCCTTTTACCCCACCAAAACTGTAAATGGTCAAGAAATTTTTTCAGTTTCGATTGGACCTTTTCAGGATAGGTTGTCGCTTCTTCGCGCAGGATCTCAACTCCTTTCAAATATTCTTCCGCGGGAGCCAATGGCAAGCTTGAAGCCATGAGAAGTAGGTGGTCATCTTCTTTCTTAAGGTGGCACTGGTCTTCCCAATATTTTCGAAAAGCCTTTCAATTTATATATATATGCATTATTTAACATAGTTCTTATATATTTTCATTCATATATAAAAGTACTATATCGTGCAAAATGTTGGGGATATAGTATATCGTCCATATCTCTAACATGATACAAGCGATGATTTGTCTGATGACTGAAGAGGAAAAATGCGGTTTCGGAAAAAGTTGAGAGACAACGAAGTTATAGATTCATCTATCGATTAACGCATCATCATTTTCTATATTTATAGACAAGTGTCTAAGAATGTTCCTCCTTGACGAAGAAGGTGTGGATATCGGTTCAGTGTGGGTTCGTCAGTTAGCGTCCGCAGGCGATGAGGTTGTTATGGTAGAGTCAATCGAAGACTTACAAAGAATGTTTAACAAACTGGGTATAAGCATGAAGAACGTGGACCTCCAAATGAACGTAAAGAAAAGAAAATCATGGCCTTTGAAGGAAAGGGTGAGAGATCAATATGCAATATTGTCTTAAACGATGAGAGAATAGAACAAGTTGATAATAAAGAATATATGTTGGTAGTCTATTCACTAATGACCCAAAGATATTCGGGAAGATAGATAGACGTATAATCGAGGGTAAGAAGGTTATCGGCAGAGCAGGATCCATTATGATGAGTGAAAAAACATCAGATAAAGCTAAAATGAGAATATATAATTCTTTATTTACACCTACTATGCTATATGGTAGTCAGACCATGGAATACCAAAGAGTATACCCAGAGGTAGACCGAGGAGAGAATGGTTAGACTGTATGAATCTGACCCCAATTCGAAGAAATATGAGAATCCATAGAAACATGAGAGCTTGCATGAGGAAATGCATGGACGTGGAGGAAGCTGAAGAGGTATGTCAGGATAGAAAATTGTAGCGACAAATAGAGAGCCGAGTGGAGAGCTGTACATGGGGACTTTGTGAAGCTCTTCGCCTGGGATGATTTCTCAAAAGATTAATCAGCGACTAGGTGATTGAATATCTTGAACAGAGGCTCATGGTCCTGTCAGCACCACTGCTAAGAGTGACCGCGAGACGAAATAACAATAGGACTTTTTTTGCAGACAAAGAAAGTTTCTATGACGGACTTGCAGATGGCAAAAACAATACTCTAAATATTATAAGAAGAACAGCGTCCTCTCCAAGGAATAAAAAGGTTGCTGTCTTGGGTGCCGTAGCTACCAGGACCAAGTCACGATTGACAGTGTGGTTGTGTTGCATGCCAAACACAAATGCAATTCGCACATGTACTGAATTGACTACCAACTGACGTTTCCCTTAATACCTGACGATTATTTACTGGAGGTCCTGAAGACATATAAGATATGTGCTCGCGTCATCCAATTTCTTGAACACGCTATGCATAAATGGTGCACAAGGATTAAACGTTTTAGTCGTGGGGTGATGAGGAGTACCAGGCCCGTGCACTGTGGTTTTTTTTTTTTCATTGAACCCACTAAGTTGCACACTCAATAATACGTCCTATGGGTTCAAAATTGAGGTTAAAGTGACTAAGTCTTAACTCACTCACCTCCTGTACATCGACGACATGAAGGTTTATGCAAGCTCAGAGTCGGAGCTGAACAAGTAAACAAACTACCTAATATCTTGCTGCAGTTATCCTAGTACATCAGGACGTCTCTGGGCTTGCACAAATGCAGAAAGCTGGATTTTTCCTCGGGACAGGCAAATACTCCACTCATGATGGGCGATTATGCTGTGATTAAGGCAATGACTGATGAAGAATAGTCCAGGTATCTTGGCATATTACTGGCATGGGTTCCGCTCTACTTTGAAATTAAAAACGGGCTTGAGAATGCTTATTGTGTTGCCTTAGTCTGATTCTGGCGTCCAGCCTCAGTAGGAAAACCATTACAAAGGGAACCAACACCTATGTCATTTCTCTCCAAACATATTTCTTTCTTTCGATCTTCCCATAGATGATTAACATCAAGAGGCTCAACACAATTATCTGTGTGAAAATGTCTGAGCACCGAATGCACCATGAGAGGACAGTTGTAGAAAGAACAGTTTGGCCACGCAAGCTCCGGGGCAGAGGGAGCAAGGATGTTTGCCGATTGTGTGACTTTCAGGTTACGCAATTGTGCGAATACTGCCAAAAACAGGACTCAACACCCTCGCTCGTTAGATTTTCTTGGCATAGTTAGTCATGCTTCAAACCTTTTGTTAAGAAGAATTTGCCGTTGCCATCCAGAACAGGGTAATTAAGACGAGAAATTACCAAAAACATCCTCACACACAAAACACATCCTCAGTATGGCGGCAGTGATCGACAGATGGCTGTACGATGCTTGTCCCACGAGAATACACGCGCGGACATAATTATGTGGCTGGGATCATTTACAAACAAATTGCCCTAAACACTCGCTTACCAGAGAGATTTGAGCCTCACTAAAAATATAGCCCAGTTAAAGTACTAGAGAATGAATGCCATCTCCTTTACTGGGACAGGACTATTTTGACTTTCCACGTAGTCAGAGACAACTATTCACATTTCCTCTGGTTACACAAATGTGCACAACATGTGAGAATAATAGATATGAGGGCAGCCGTAAACAATTACATTAGGCTTAAATACATTGAGAAGATCCAAAAATATTCGGAGCTGAAGCAGCAGATCCTGACCGTGTGGAGGGTAAAGAAGGTCATTATTCAACCAGTCGCGTAATCTCCTACACTGGGAACGTTCACGCGATGTACGTAGAAATCGCCCTCTAAGGCGTGTGTGAATTTGCATATGGCTCTCGCCGTCCAATAAATTAATTAATATTTTGAATCGTTGGTCTCAGTCGTTGGCATTAGAACTAACGTTGGTAAGAGAGATGGATCCCTATAAATGGGCTCTCGAGTATGAATGCTGGATGCCTATAAAGGTAATTGTCAAATTGCAGGCAAATTTTAGCACCTACAGTGGCAATCATATCATTATTACGAATTAAATATTTCATAACGGAAATTGATCTTATCACATGTAAAAATTTGAAATCCAAAAGGGGCAGTTATGAAAATAATAAATAGTAATGAATCCACGCGCACGCGCATATAATCAGTCGTACGCTGTTCTATTGTACCGCACGGTAATGATGCGAGAAAAATGTTAAAGTTTGACCTTTTTTAATGTTTATAAAGAACTAACAAATTTTAATTATAAAAAGTCACCTACTTATGAAAGAAAATACCGCCAAGCAAATAACGGAATGGTTTCTATAAATTTTTTTCACCCCGAAAAAGGTTTTTAAAGCACGTACGGTAATGACGTTTTTGTTGTCAAGATGAACTTATCAGTTTTAATATCGGATTCACAAAGAAGGGTGTTAATATTTTAAGCACAATTTTATAAAATCTTGTATTGAACGATACGTCTAATATTTGTATATTTATTACTCAACTGCAACTAAAATATTTCACTAAAAAAAAAAGACGTACGGTAATGACATCTGAAATGGCAAAAATTGAGGGACAGACTTGAAGGCTTTTACAATATTATTCATTTGACTTAAAAAATGTGCACACATTAAATTTGTGTTCATGTGAAGTTTACAAACTTGATACGTTAAGCGTTTCCCAGATTACTGTCTAAGAAAAAGAACAAAATCAGTTTATCCTTGTGCAAAATACGGTTGGGACGCCGTACGGAAATGACGTTTTGGGTGTTCATATATCAAATTAAAGTAAATAGAAACATAAATGAAAGAAAAGAACTGACCATTTGTAGAGGATGATAATAAGTGTTTATTAAATTTAAAAAAACAGCACGAGTTTCTAAGTTAATGTTATATTACTGGAACTTCAAGTTTGCCTTCAATTTGACAATTACCCATCAACGGTTTCACCAGGATAAATGTTGAAACCCTATAAACGAGCTCTCCAGGATGAATGTTGGATCCCTAGTGAGCGCTCCAGTGTGATTGCCAGATCCCTATAGATGGGGTCTCCAGTATGTATACTCGCGGATTATGAACAATGCGCAAGCAGAATATAGAGTTCCAGAACAACGTCTGACACTAGTGAATCTACTAAGCACTTGCCGCGTTTCGCGACCATGTTTTTTTAGCGAAGTACCAGGTCATAAGTACCTGTGGGTGGAAGGTATTACAACACTGTACAAGGGACAATGTTGTGAAAAGTCGTCTCGCGTATATTTTTCACTCTTGCTTACCTTCTTGGACAGAAGGGGTAGGAGTGGATGACCTATTCTTTCCGGTTGCGTAGGGATTGGTTGCTCTAAGGAACCTTGATTGTAACTTCCGGAGTCTACAACTTCTTATATAAATAATATTTCACTTTCTCAACGCGATACCTATAGATCACGGCAGATAGCGCCGATTGTGTCGATTCGAAAAATAGAGGTGTTTCAAAGTGTGCATGTGCTATTATTATTCTTGCACAGTCTGTAGAATTGAAGCACTTTGCACATTATTTAGAGGCGTGGCGGTCCTCACTTCCGAGGTGAGTGTTGCAAAAATTAAGTTTTCTTCACGGAAACGTCATCGATAGAGAAATCGATAACTTCGTCTTCTCTCAAAGACCTTCCGGAGTGGCATTTCCCGCGCGGGCATCAGATTAATGATATTATTACAATTATTATAAATTTCTTTCTAGTCTAACCTAAAGATTCATCAGAACCTTCATTCATTTTATAATTTTTTATTCAATCAGCTTATGAGTCTTAGGGCCTAAAAAATGAGGGACAATGTCCAGAGGCATAGTGAAAGTCCTAAGGGGAAAGAGGGTCCCTAAGGATAGGTGATTTACGGAAATCAAATCATAATTTGATGTGATTATACCTTTTTTGAGTGAAACCAGCAGCCATGGCATGTACAATTTGGGTACGTTTCCCGGATTGCTTTTATGACTGCTGCTTCAAAGTCAGACATGGCATTTTCCAACCCAAATTTCAGATTGGGACACAGTTGATTAATCTTTGCAAAGGTGGCTTTGTAAAGAGCAGTTGTCCGTCTCGACATCAAAATAAAAATAGCTCCGACTGCCTACAATTTTTAAATGGTATGTGTATAGTATATATCCTATAGGCATTCAGAAGATGAACTATAATAAGGCATTCAGCTGATCATCGACAGTCATCACCACATAGAAGGATAAAAAAGTTACACTAGATTCATGCAGTCTTTTCATATTCTTTACTTTTCTTAAATATATTTGTGGTTGAAAAAAATTACTGATCCTCCTCAAAAAAGTCAACTCCAGATATTTTGTTGTTCATATAAACTATTTTAGACAGCTTAATACACCGGCGGCCTGGGTTTAAATCCCGGTCTTAAACAAATTGTACTTCGCTCCTTCTTCCTCAATATAAAGTCTGTAGTAATGTAATTACTGCTCGTTTGGTACAGATATTTTGAATTAGAAATTATTTTGGCACCTTCCATTAGCTGGCGCACTTCTCCGCCACTATAATGATCCTGCCATTATGTGAGTCAGTGCGTTTCTTAACAGACAGAAAAAATGATTTTTCTTAACAATTTAAGTGGAGTTAGTGGATATCAGTGTAAAAAATCACGTTGTAATCACTGTATATTGTGAATGGAAGAAGGTCCCCGAGACGCAGAAGCACTGCTCTAAGTTCGCTATGTCGTAGTCGCAGCTCATCGCGACGTTATGATAGGTATATGGAGATGGCGGAAACAGAGAGCGTCACCCACAGAACGCACTGAGGTCATAGATGACGTTCTAAGGAAAAGTCGGTGGCAAGATCACCAGACCCAAGACAGAACAAAAATTTGAGGATGGAGATCAGTCAAGAGAGCAGTCATATTACCAGCACTAGACCCCATAGTGAGTTGGCTCGCAGAGGAAGCACAACACGGTGGTCGGAAAGCAAAAAAAAGTCTGCTTGAAACACCTAAGAAAAGTAAATGTGGCACGTTCTTTCTGGTACACAAAACTCTTTTAGACAAAATCTGAACAGATCACGTTCGCAAGAAAATCACTTTTTTGTTCAATCAAAAGTACCACAAATCGGATTTTTGAGAACATCTCCTCATGGATATATTTTATCACAAAAGTTGTTGTTATGTGATTTGTAGAGAATTGAATTACCTTTCGAGCGAGCCCTATAACATTGAGAAGTATTGATTGGTTGCCATGATAGTGCGCATATCAGTAGGCCATAAATACCAACAATAGATTTTCGGGAATATCTTCTAAAGGATATATCTTATCACTAGAGTACTTCTCATATGATTTGCAGAAAATTCGATTATCTTCAAAATTAGCCCTACAACATCGAAAAATATTCATCGGTTACCGAGGTAGAGCACACACGGAAAAAAAAAATTCATTAAATTTTATAGAACTAGTCCTATAGTAGAGGATACGACGGGTAGTTTATTAAAAGTTGAAATCCTCTTGGTTTTACATTGCATCGAACTATTCTACGAAATTTAATACAGAGTTCTATAAAATGCGAAAAACGCAGAATAGTTCTAGAAAATCTAAAAGTCCAGCTAATATACAGTCTACATCGGAGAAGTCTCCAAACTATAGAGAACAGTTCTATAAAATCATGGCCGATTTTTAGCCTAAAAAAAATCTTTTTTATTATCATTATGCTTTAATATTTGTTCACATATTTCAGTACATAATTATTTACTATTACACAAACAATCACTACACAAATAATGGCACGCTATTAAAATTATTCTTCGCTGTGGATTCGAATCCACTACCTACGCATTCGGAGCTCCTAAGAAAACCTCGCAGCTAATATAACTTGTAGTATAACAAAAAATCTAAAATATAAGCTACAGCTGTGCAGGGCTGTTTGACAAATTTTTGTGATTTCAAAATTCTAGGTTAATGATTTCGGAAATTTGACATTTCTGGAGTTTTATATTTATAATGCCAATAATTTCAAGAATATCATATTTCGAAAATTTAGTTTAAAATTTAGGCAATTACAAATTTCGGGATCTTTGACATTTTTTTAATTTTTGAAATTTGAAATTTCGAAAAAATTGTTAATCGCAAATTCTTCTTTGGTTATAAATTCTAGTAGGTTCAAGATTAATAAGATGTTATATAGCTATATAGAATAAGTTTATATAAGTTATATGAAATTAAAGGCTTGCATTGAAAATAATTTTAAAAGCTGAATTCCCAATTCTATATTTTTTTAATCGATTAAATAAGATATGACATGGGAAAAGTTGAATCTATTTCAATTTTTAACGTTGAAAATTAAAATCTTAAGTTTTCCAATAACCGACACATCTCTAAATGGCAAGTCTACTACCCGGGTGCACCGGAACGTGTACCAGGTCGTTCAGGATGTCATCTACGAGAACTTTTTTAGAATCTAAATTGTATCAATAGCCAAACTAACTACCATTAAGAAAATATGAGAGAAAACTGAGTTTTCATATTTTTATTTCGGTCTTACGATACATTTAGAGAAAATTAAGAAAAGATATCGAGTCGAAATTCCTTTTTATTGACGTTTCGGCCTCATCTGTGGGCCTTCATCAGAAAGAAACATCTTAGAGAATAATCGAACTCAATCATAAATATACGTCGAAGCGAATGACAACATTTTAAAATTTTGT
>CAKNXH010044020.1:0-10321 GCA_932178445.1 Andricus quercusramuli
ACCCTGCGGTGGTTGTTTAACTTTTTTTTAATTATATATATATCAGGTAAAATATTTTTCAAAAAAGTGAAGATCATTCCTGAAGTAAATTTCAACGAGGAATTCAATGGTGAACTTCATTTTGACCTTGAAGTTGACCTTCATAGCTTTTTGAAGGTCAACTTTGTTTTTTTTTTTAATGGAAACCCCCTTTTTTACATCTGTAATCGAAAGAGCGGAAAATTCTGCGTTCAGGTACGTACCCAAGTAATAGGTAAATTGTAACGTTCAAGGTCAATTAAAGGTTATTCGAAATGACCAAAGTTTTCCAAGAGGTCAGTGTAATTCCTGAAGTAAATTTCAACGGGGAATTCAAAGGTGACCTTCATTTTGCCCTTGAAGTTGACCTTCATGGCTTTTTGAAGGTCAACGTTCTTTTTTTTTAAATAGAAACCCCTTTTTTACATCTGCAATCGATAAAGCGGAAAATTCTACGTTCAGATACGTACCCAAATTAGAGGTCAATTTTACCGTTCAAGGTCAATTAGAGATTATTTGAAATAAACAAAGTTTTTCAAGAGATCAGTACAATTCCTGAAGTATTTTTCAACAGGGAATTCAATGATGACCTTCATTTTGACCTTGAAGTTGACCTTCATGGCTTTTTGAAGGTCAATTTTTTTTTCCTAAATGGAAACCTCCTTTTTTCACATCTGCAATCGATAGAGCGAAAAATACTACGTTCAAGTACGTACCCAAGTCATAGGTCAATTGTAACGTTCCAGGTCAGTTAAAGGTTATTTGAAATTAACAAAGTTTTCCGAAAGGTCAGTGTAATTCCTGAAGTAAATTCCAACGAGAAATTCATTGGTGAGCTCTGTATTGATCTTGGTGATGATCTTTAAGGTTTTTTCAAGGTTTTTTCCAAGCAGTTGACGTTTATGTTTAGCATTACCCAGGAACAACGACGTGGACGTAGTAAATTCTGTTCCCTTTGGGGTGCTTGATTAGCGTGAGTCCCCTTGCCTCTCACGTCCCGGGGTGCTTGATTACCGTGAGTCCCCTTGCCTCTCACGTTTTGGGGTGCTTGGTGAGCGTGAGTCCCCTTGCCTCTCACGCTTCAGTGAAGGCGTTCGAACTGAAAACCTTGAGCTTCTTGACAAAAAGCTATGCGATTGTAAAAATTAGTTACAGCATTACGAATCATCTCACTATCAATCAAAGTAGCCTCTTGCAGAATCCGATTCTGCAATTCGTCTAAGCTTTGGGGTTGCGTTGAGTATACTAAGCTCTTTAAATAACCCCAAAGAAAATAGTCGAGAGGCGTCAGATCAGGAGATCTAGCAGGCCACTCGATTTCACCCCTTCTTCCAATCCACCTATGAGGGAACTGAATATCCAAATATGCTCGAACCACCCTACCGCAATGAGCCGCTGCTCCGTCCTGCTGGATCCAAATATTTTGAAAATTGTCGCCTGTAATCTCCCTTATTCTTGGTACAATTTGATGTCTGAGAAGCTCTTCATATGTACGGGCATTGAGATTACCATCGATGAAGAAAGGGCCTATCAATGTATCATTCAAGATACCGGCCCAAACATTAATCTTTTGTGGATATTGTGTGTGTGACTCTCCAACATCCAATTAGGATTTGTGTCACACCAATATCTACAATATTGCCTGTTAACTTCACTTTTTAAAGTGAAAGTAGCTTCATCTGAAAATACTGTATTGTACAAGAAAAGAGGATCTCTATCAATTCTGTCCATCATAATTTCACAAAATTCAACCCGACGATCAGGATCGTCTTCATGGAGATCTTGTACCAGATGAACTTTGTAAGGATGGAAATTAATGCTTTTCAAAATCACGCACATCACTAGCTTGACGTAAACTAAGGTGTGGGTTTTCAACAAATGCTTGGGCTCTGTCCATCTGCATCTCCTCAGATCGTGCAGAGTTTGGTCGACCAGTTCTCTGAAGGTCCTTGATAGATCCATGATTCATAAAGCGCCTTACAGTTCTTTCAATTGTTGATTTTGAGACAGGATTTAACCCTTCTCCATTACGAAAAGTGCGATTAAAAAGCAAACGAACTTGATCATAAGATCGAACTCAATCTCCCCAACCACGCATCATTAATACAGATACCCTGTCTCGTTCCGAAAGTTTAGCTTGCGCCATAATAATCTTTTAGCGAAAGATAGTAAGTATGTACTCGTAATACGTAAATTTAGTTTCGATTCGTAATATTCGTATGGAGATAGAAAACCGGTATAGGACTTATGGTATCGCCTTAGGTAGCGAAAAACGGTATAGGACTTTTCGATATAACTCTTCGGGGAGGAACAGAACTCTCACCAGAACTCCTGGAACACTGACCTCTTGGAAAACTTTGTTAATTTCAAATAACCTTTAACTGACCTGGAACGTTACAATTGACCTATGACTTGGGTACGTACTTGAACGTAGTATTCTTCGCTCTATCGATTGCAGATGTGAAAAAAGGGAGTTTCCATTTGAAAAAAAAACAAACAATTTTGACCTTCAAAAAGCCATGAAGGTCAACTTCAAGGGCAAAATGAAGGTTTCCATTGAATATTTAAATATTTTATAACTTAAAAACTAAAACTTCAACTGATTTTTGGAAAAGGAATTTTCTATTTATTTCATTAATTTTTATACGGCTGGATAAGTTCGGACACTTGAGTCTGGGACACCCTATATAAACTGATTCTATATAGCTAGACAACATCTTATGTTAATGAAATATGATATTCTTGAAATTACTGAAATTATAAATATAAAACTCCAGAAATTTCAAATTTCCGAAATTATTGAACTAGAATTTTCAAATCACCAAAATTTGTCACACAGCCCTGCACAGCTGTAGCTTATATTTTAGATTTCTTCTCATGCTACAAGTTATGTTAGCTGCGAGGCTTTGTTAGGAGCTCCGAATAAGTAGGTAGGGGGTTCGAACCCTCAGCGAATAAGAATTTTAATAGCGTGCGATTATTAGTGTAGTGATTGTTTGTGCAATAGTAAATAATTATGTACTTCAATATGTGAATAAATATTAAAGCATAATAATAATAATAATGATAATAAAAAAGATAATTTTTTCTAGGCTGAAAATCGGCCATAATTTTATAGAACTGTTCTCTATAGTATCGAGACTTCTCCGATGTAGACTGTATATTAGCTGGACTTTTATATTTTCTAGAACTATTCTACGTTTTTCGCATCCTGCCTCCTAATAGAGAATACGTCACCTCATCCTTTACTTTTTATGGAACTCTGTATATTACATCCCGTGTGGAAATGCAAATGGGGGGCCGGTCGGGTACGCGACCAGTTGGCCCCACTTTAAGTCGGGGGCTAGTCGGGTCAACTGGCCAGTACCCGACCAGTTCATCACGGTGAATTATTCGGCGGCTGGCCGGATGACTCCACTTATCCCAGTCGGGATTTAGTCGGGGTCTAGTCGGGTACTACCCAGGTGAGAGTACACCACTGGCGCAGTACCACTATTCACAATTGCTATGCTCTAATGATGTAACAAAAAAAGTATTTAAATAATAAATAATAATTGATTGCGAGTATTTTGTCTAGAAATGTTAATTGCCGTGCTTAGAATGAATACACATATTACATTTTCTAACATTATATTACAAATAAAATTTCTAACGCCACGGGGTTTCGAACCCACATCTATACCTGAATCTGTCGCCTAGCAGTCGGTAGTCTTAACCATTGCGCTAAACCTACGAGTTAAAACTAGATGAAAAAGCCATCTTCATAAGCTACAGATCATAAAAGTTATGATAACAATTTTTTAACTCATTTTCCTTATTAATTATTTTATCATTATACGACATCATAATATAGATGTGAAATAAATTAACTGTCAACAGGAATATAAATAAATAAAATTTTAAATGAATAATTTAAATCGATTACGATTTTTCTTCGTGTAATATTTTGTTTTTTCGCGTTTTAGACTATTTAAAAACTTTTGATATTGCCATAGAATGTCATATTTAATGAGCATTCAAGATTTGTATCCACGGAACATGAAATTTTATCGCGTATTGCGACAATTTTTGTAATAGACAAATTTTTAAAAGCTTTTCTGTAACGTTTTGCGTTTTAGGTGTTTTACACTATTTTACGACGATTGAGAATTAAATCAAATGTGATTTCTTCTGAACATTTACAATCTATCTTAAAGATGGAACTTAGCATTTTTTTCCTTAAGAAAAAAACAGAAAAAAATTGTTTTCACGATATTTGTATTCACATTTTTTCGAAATTTCAGAATACATTAACAGTCTTTAGGTCTCGATCAATTGATATTAAAAATATTTTATTGAAACAAGAATAGCCCGACCAGAGCCCGACTAGGAGCCGCCTTGGAATTTAAAAATGAAAATAGCCTACACAGAGGATTAGGATTTTTTGAAATAGCTCGACTAGTCCCCGATCAGCCCCAGACTAGAAGTGTTCATCAAAAAGAACTCCACTAGCGACCGACCAGTTCCCGACTAGGGACATTGCCTACAATGTAAAACCAAGAAGATTTTAACTTTGACTAAACTACCCGTCGTATCCTCTACTATAGGACAGTTCTATAAAATTTAATGAAATTTTTTTTTTCCGTGTGACATCAAATTGTCAAATTTCAATCATTTCCAATTGAAAATCATTTAAATTCAAAACTTTTCAATTTTAAGTTACTGGATTTTCTGCACTTTAAATTAGAAATAATACAATTTAAATTCAATTGAATTTTTAATTATCTGATTTTCAAAAGTGTTATCTGAAAATATTCCATTTTTACTATACTAGAACATTGTGCGCGCTACGCGCGCACTAATTCTCCCTTTTTTAGAAAAAAGCTCGGTTTATTTTACAAAATTTTGTTATAGGTTTTACAGAAAATCTTAAATGATTTGAAAACGTTGTATATTATTTACAGAAGTTTCCTTATTATAGCGAGAAAATTCTAGGTTTATTCTTTTTCATTTACCAACTATGACTCTGCGTGTGTAATAATCTGACGCCGTACTCAAAACATTTTTTTTAACATTCAAAAAACATAAAAAATACACTTTGTTGAAAATGTCTGTAATTTATTGAAACTTTGTCTTTCGTGGTAGAAAATTAATCTTCTTGGTAACTAGTTAAAATTCATGTGTTTTGTTAAAAACTAATCTTTTTTGATAGAAAATCAATCTTTTTGGTTCAAAATTCATTTATTTCACTTGAAAATTAGTTGTTTTTTCTAAATTGAAAATTAATTTGTTAACTGAAAATTGAACTATAACATGCTTGCTTGAACATTAATCTTCTTCAGTTGAAAATTCAACTATTTGTTTAAAAATTTCTGTATTTTATTGAAACTTTGTCTTTTGTGGTAGGATATTAATCTTTTTGGTGATTAATTGACCTCTTTAGTTGAAAATTCAACTGTTAGGCTTGAATGTCTATTAAAGAATAAAATGTTTCTTTGAAAATGCATGTATTTTGTTAAAAATTATTCTTTTTTGGTAGAGCATTTATTTCTTTGACTGAAAATTAGTTGTTTTTTTATTGAAAATTATTGTTTTTGAATAAGAATTTAACTAAATTTTCTCCCGTAATTTTTTTTTATAAACCTTTCATCTTTTAGGTAGAAAATGAATTCGTTTGGTTTAAAATGTAAATGTTTCCATGAATATATTTTTTGGTGTAATTTGATAGCTTTTTGTTGAAAATAAAAATATTTTTTGGTGGAGATATCAAGTATTACAATTTTTGTTGAGAATTTTATTTTATTTATCAAAAATTCATCAGTTTGGTTAAAAATTAAACTATTTTGTCGAAAATTCCCTTTTTCTTGGATGAAAATAATTATATCAACTGAAAATGTAATAATAAAATTTTACATGAATAATTCTTAGATTTTTTCCAGTTTTATTATGCAAACAAATGTGACATTCTTTTTCACTGTCCTTCAATTGAATGAATCTGTATTCTTAATTATATGTGTGAATTTGGCAAGATTCCTTGCTATGAGTTTTTTAAATTACCCAATCGGCATTGAGGAAAAGCGACAACTATGCTTTCGAGATTTTCGCGATACACCTCTTTTTTGGTAGGTATTCTCTTGTCCAAAATTTCATTTTCCCTAAAACTCCTTTTGTCGAAAAAATCACTAGATTACTAGCCGCCTTCGAAACAATTGATAGATGGGCTTCAGCTTGCCAATTTTAATTGGCCAAAAAATATAGCTTCAAAAATATTATTGCTTTAATCAAAGCGATTCTGGAATATTATTGTAGTATCTAAATAGAATGTTTCTAACTATTAAGTCAGTGGATATACAGTTCACTCCTTGATGTGCCGATGAATATCTCATGCGAATTTATATTTGTTTAATCTATCATCAATGTGATTGATTAGTTATGCATTATTGCAAATATTACTTTTGTTACTTATTAATAAGAGGAAGCTTTATGCAAAAATGAAATTCATAATTTGGTAAAGAATATTAGTTATTATTATTATTATTATTACTTACCGAAATTAAATTTTAAGCTATATTTGGAGGTGAATTATTTTTTCAATTTATTATATTATTAATTGAATTATTACTCTAATTATTATTGCTTTTTATTATTCAATTTACTTCGACGCATTGTGTGGGAAACTATACGCAGTTTACATTTTTTCTCGATACTGTCACTATTTTTCATCAGATTTTTTCCCTACAAATATCATTAAATGCCTGTTAAACTATTGTAATAGTTTCACCATTCTTTTTTTATTAAAAAATAATATTTTATAAATTATTTGTACAAGGTCCCATACGAGATAATGTTAAAACAGGGCAAGTATATATTTACGGAAATATTTTCAAGAAGTCGGATAGGCTGGTGTGTATTACTATAACAGCTGACTTGTTGAATTTTGTGATAGAGGTTAGAAACTTCGTTAACTCATGACCAAAACTAAATAGTGAATAGAAATAAAAGAAATTAACATAAAAATTGTAAATAATGGAAGGATAAAAAGGAAAAATATAACAATTATAAAATGTATGCATAATTCTGTCATAATAGTCTGAAGTGTTAAATATAGTTAGCTCTCCTAAAATATTACTTTTCTTTTCAAATATCACTTTTAGCTTAAGTTTTTTAGAAGAAAAATAAGAGGCCTTCATTTTCGAAGTTGATTCTCACATAATACATTTAAAAAGACATAAATAACACATAATACAAATCATCGCTTTTATGATTACATGTTTATAAACAAAACTTGAGGTTATACATGAAAAGTATCGGAATGAAGGGCGCTAAAAATCCGAACTACACTATCTATTCCGGAAAACTGTAATCAATTCAAGGCGGAATTCCTATAGGAAATATTTCTTCTTACCTATATACGGACCTACTTTATACCTATATACCTATCTATTATTTTCCAACCGAGCAAGTCACGCCTACCCCGAAAGGGAAATGGCTTGATGGTATAATAATAATATTATATATATATATGTATTCAGGGTGTCTAGCGACCCTTGAAAACCTTGAAAACCTGGAATTCACCTTGAATTTTTTTTGAACCTTGAAAACCTGGAAATCACCTTGAATTTTGCATGAGAACCTTGTATTCAAATTGTTCTTCTTGCAAAAAATTTATTTTGTATAAATGTGAAGAGTAATTAAAGTCTTTTATTCTGTCTCACCAACGCGCATTTTCAGTGACATCTGTCGAGTGTTACGCTCCTTATTTAAACTTTGTATGCGCTATTTGAGATTTTGAAACTTCCGCCAAAGATAATATCTTTGCTTCCGCCTTTTTTTGAGCTACTCCTGCGTCCTCCACTCGTGACTTTGTTAGGTGGTAATCTGGCAACCCTGGGCCGTAGCAAAGATTTGGCCGTAGTCGTTTCTAGTAATTTCTAAAAACAATTGCAACACGTGCGTCAGCCATTCCTTGCATACATTTTTCACAAATCGCGTACACGTTTGTGTCTGTGCAGTAGTTAACTTGAAATTAAAAAAAAAATGTGAATGGATAGATCACTTTGGTAAGTAAAAAGTACTTTCTTTTCTTTGGCCTAACAAAATGAACGTAAACTGAAAATCTTAATTATAGTTACACGTTTTACCAAAAATGTTACTGGTTACTTACAAAGAGTTTTTTGCTATTTTTTACAGTTAATTTTTAATAAATGAGAAAAAGAATTTAGAGTCATTTTCCAGTTTAACCTTTTCTAGATTTTCAGATTCGTTTATACATTATTTTATGATTCTGCTTTGTTCGTTAAATATCGAGTTCTCGAATTTCGAATATAGTGCAAAAATGTATACATAACCTAAAACGTCACGTATTTGCAAAAAATAGTAGAGTAGCAAGGATTTTTATACCTATTTTTTTAAATTATAGAATGTCTATTGTTTTTGTCAATGAAATTTTTATATATGAGACCGTGTGGGTCCAATCATGCCGTAATATTTAAGAAAGACGGATCTGCCAAACGAGTAAATTTAGATAATAATCGACGAAAACAGCTGAAGAAAAAAAAGTCGTGATCGAATCCAATTTTGTTTCATTCATTAATTTGTTTATTATACTTCAGTATTCAACAAAAATTAATCCAGTCAGATTTTTTTTTTTCAACAGTTTTCATCGATTATCTAAGTTTGATCGTTTTGCAGATAATACATAAAATAATGATTTTTTTTTGAATTTCTTTGAAATTATGAATAACTCCCGAAAATGATTAACTTTCTTAAATGTCCTTCAATTATTTTAAATAGAAATTTTCGTAGAATATCACTAACGTATTAAGATTTTTTTTATTTTTCCCTGGTTCCTGCCAGTCTGAACTTAGAAAAAAAGTTGTAAAAAATAAAATGCATAAATAGTGTTAAAAAAGGCATTTTTAACACTAATTGATATAAAATCAAAGATAATTTAACTAATTGTACTTTACTTTTGTATTCGTAATTTTTTTTAATCGTTCATTCGAGTATGAGTACCTTGAATTCCTTATTTTTATTATAAAATCTTATTGATATATTACTGATTTTCTACGTAAATTTCCCTTTAAAATGAAGACCAAGAAAATATAAAATGATCTATTTCCTGAGTTATTTATAATTTAAGAAATAACACACAATATCTTTCTGAAAAATTGACAAAACAACTTCATTCTGAAGTCACCGGAATTTTCACATCTTTCATGCTATTTTGAAAAAAAATCTTTATATACTATGCAAAATAAGAAAATTCAAATTTATAAAACTAACCAGAAACATAAATTGTCTTATACTTCTTATCGTTTCTGAAGTTTTATACAATATATTTAATTTAATTGTAGAAGTAATGATTTCTTACAAAGTGTAAGTAGCGTACAATAAGTCGAAAAATGTATGATTATTTTTCTTATAGAATCGAAAAAAATGCCGAAACAAAAGAGTTCCACTTATCTTCAGAACTATGACAAAGAGTTTCCATGGGTGGGACCTGTATTAACCGACAAATATTCTGCTCTTTGCTCGTTATGCAGAGTAACAATTTCGCTACGTACTATGGGAAGATGTGCCCTAGAAAGTCATGCGAAGGGGAAGAAGCATATACAACGTATTCAAACACAAAATTTACTGCCGGTCTTCTACAATTCTTCAAAAACAACGTCTCAAGACACACTCGCAACCATAAGTATTGCCTGTGACGGTTCTATCGTAGATAATACTAAATCTAACACAGTGCCTGAATCAACTCGTGACACTATTGTACTATCTACTTCTAATTGTGCAATTTGTAATAATAACTGTCCTCTACACTGTACATTGGCGTCTAATACTGTCAATATGAATATTTTACCGAAACCGACAAACGTTCAGAGTTTCCTTCTGAATGAAGAGGTAACAAAAGCTGAAATAATTTGGTGTTTCAATGGCGTCTTGCGTCACAGTTCACTGCGCGATATTGAGTCTTATGTATCTATTACTAAAGTAGCACTACCAGATAGTCTAATTGGAAGGAGAGTGCAACTAAGCAAAGCCAAAGTTTCTTATATGATAGTTTATGGGTTAAGCTCTTATTTTTTAAGTGAACTAAAAAGTCTGCTATCAGAATGTAGTATGGTCGTTTTTGGATTTGATGAATATTTGAATAAGATTAGCCAGAAACAACAAATGGATCTCTCAGTTCGTTTCTGGGATAATAAATTAAACGAAGTTTTCACTCGGTATTTTACATCCTGCTTCTTAGGTCATACAACAGCTAATGATCTTTAACAAGCTTTTCAAAGTAATATACCAACACATCTGCAGAATAAATTAA
>CAKNXH010044025.1:0-11594 GCA_932178445.1 Andricus quercusramuli
ACCGGAAATCAGTTGATCTGGTGTTCAAATCCCAGTGGAGCGAGAGGAGAGAGATCCTTTTTTTCTGAATAATTTTTAATTTAATCAATTTTAATTTATATCTCCATCTAGTTTGTAATGACGAAATAATTTTTCTGTATTAGAGGATTTATCTCTGATCGATATTGTAGATTTCCATTATTCAGAGTACGTGTGATTGGATTTCTCAACGGATCGATAATTATAACCTCCGATGATAACACAGATTCCTATTTAAAATAATTTTTCTTTCGTAGCTCCATCTAGTCTGAAAAGACGTTATATATTTTCTGTTATCCGCTAATGATAATACAGATTCCTTGAAAAATTTAATTTTTATCAATCTAGCGAAATAATTCGCGTATTTCTGAAAAAAAATTCTTCTCTTGTTCTCTCTAGTAGCTTAATGGGAAAGCACCTGACCGGAAATCAGCAGTTCTGTGGTTCGATTCCTAGCGGAGCGAAAGGAGAAGAATTTTTTCAGAAAAAAATTATTTAACCAGAAAAATCAACCACTTTTTGTTGAAAAGTTTACTATTATATTTTTGGTTTGTGTGATTGAAAATTTTGTTATTTTTTTGAAAACACAACTCAATATTTTCTTAGAAAGTTATCTTTTTCGGTCAGAAATGCAACTACTTGGTTGAAAATTGAACTACATTGTTAAAATTTTTTTTTCTTGGAAATTCATCTCCCTAGTTGAAAATTAAACAATTCCATTTTTAGAAGTTTAATCTTCTGTGTTAAAAAATCATATTTTAAGTTGAACTCCTCTTTTGGAAATTCATTTTTTTTCAAGATTCATAATTTGAGTAATGGAAATTCATCTCTCTAGTTGAAAATGTAACCAGTTTGTTAAAAATTCGTTCCTTTTTTGGTTGGGTATTTATTTTTTCAACTCATAATGTAAGTATTTAATTTTTGGTTCAAAATCAATTATTTTCATTTGAAATTGATATTTTCTAGTAGAAGACTTACGTATTTTATTAAAACTTCGTCTTTTTTGGTTGAAAATTAAAATTTGAAAATGTAACTATTTTGTTAAAAAATGGTTTCTTTTTTGGTTGAGTATTTATTTTTTTAACTAACAATGAAATTTTTTTTTCGATTGAAAATTAATGATTTTTATTGAAAATTGATTTTTTCTAGAAGAAGATTCATGTATTTTATTTAAAATTCGTCTTCTTTGAATTAATTGTTTTTCTGAATTGAAGAAGGAACCTTTTTTTTATTTTCATGATTTTTATATAGTTGGAAGTTTCGAAATTTGTATTATTAATTTTTTTCTCAATTGGAAGTGGCAATTTCTTCTTTTCATTATTTTTATTAAGTTGAAGGAAGACATTTTTTTTATTTTCAACATTTATATTGAGCTGAAAGGTATCAAATTTTTGTTTTTAATTTTTCTGTATTGAAAGAGAAAATTTTCCATTTCTAAGATTTTTATAGAGTTGGAAGCGATGAAATTTTTTTTTTTTTAATTGGAAGAGGCTAATTTTTCTTTAAAACATATTTATTGAGTTTAAAAACAGACTTTCTTTTTCAATTTTTTTCCAAATTGAAGGAGGATTTTTTTTTTATTTTTAACATTTTTGTTCAGTTGAAAGGGAGCAAATTTTCGTTTTGAATTTTTTCTGAATTAAAATATTATGTTTTTTTTTTCAGTTGAAAATTCATTAATCTTAAATTATTTTTCTTCTTGTTTTTGTCATTTTTATTGAGTTTAAATTTTGGATATATATTAATTTTTCCTCTGAATTTTTTTTTAATAGGAAGAGGCTCTTTTTTTGTTTTTATAATTTTTATAGAGTTGGAAGGGATGAGTTTTTTTTGTGAATTGGAAGAGGCTTCTTTTCTTTTCAACATTTTTATTAAGTTTGAAGGAACAATTTTTTATTTCAAATTTTTTCTGAATCGCAAGTGAGAAATTGGTTTATTTTTAAGATTTATATTGAGTTGGAAGGACGAAAATTTTCGTTTTGAATTTCTTCTGAATTGGAAGAGGCCTTTTTGAGTTTGTCATTTTTATTGAGTTTAAATTTTGGATATTTATTAATTTTTCTTCTGAATTGAAAGAGGACATTTTGTCATATAGTTTGACGAAAGAATTATTTATTCTCAATTTTTTAAATTGTAAGATTATTTATTTATTTTTGATTGGAAGAGGGACATTTTTTTATTCTCAACATTAATATTGCGATAAGTGGGAAGTATTTTGGGTTTAAATGTTTTCCGAAATGAAGAGAGATTTTGTTATTCTTAACATTAATATTGCAATGGAAGGGAGCAAATTTTGGTTTCAAATTTTTTCTAAATTCAAAAAGCGAAATTTTTCATTTTTAAGATTTTTATTTTCAATTTTTTTTCGAAATTGGAAAAGGGACCTTTTTATTCTCAACATTTATATGGCGATGAAAGAAAGCAAATTTTGGTTTTCGAATTTTTTCTAAATTGAAAGAGCGAAATTTTTATTTTAAAAATTTGTATAGAGTTGGAAGCAAAAAAAATTTTTTTTGAAGTGGAAGAGGATTTTTGTTCTTTTTAGCATTTTGATTGCGTTGAAGGTGAGATATTTTTATTTTTAATATTTTTAGTGAATCAGAATAGGGTAATTTTTCAAAAATATTTTTATTGACTTTTAAGGAAGGAAATTTGGATTTTCTATTTTTTTTTGAATTGGAGGAGGGATTTTTTAAAAAGATTTTCAACGTCTTGGAAGGTAAAAGGGGGCCAATTTGGTATTTTTAAGATTTAGATAAAAGATGGGATTTTTTTAAAATTTTGTACTGACTTGTAAGAATTGTTTGAATTAAAAAAGTCTGAATTCAAAATTTTTTAAGATTCAATTTCAAATGTTTGAAATTCAAAATAGTTCCACTTTGAGTGCTTTAATTTGCAGTTCAGTTTTGAAATTTTCAAAGAGGAATTAAAAAGAGGACAATTTTTTGTCTTTAAGATTTTTATAGATTTGGAACCAACGAAAGTTTGGTTATTTTTTTCTGATCTGGAAGAGGCTTTTTTTTTCAAAAATTGTTATTGAGTTTAAGGAAAGACTTTCTTTTTCAATTTTTTTTCTAAATTGGAAGAGGAAATTTTTTTTTCTCAACGCTTTTTTTAAGTTGGGAGGGAACAAATTTTCCTTCTGAATCTTTTCTGAATTGGGAGAAGCCTTTTTGCTTTTTTGTTTTTGTCATTTTTATTGAGTTTAAATTTTGGATATTTATTAATTTTCCTTCTGAACTGAAAAAAGCAATTTTTTCTTTTTTACATTTTTCATTTACCTTAATGAAAGAATTATTTTATTTTTATTTTTTTTTGAATTGTAAGAGGAAAAGTTTTTTATTTTTTAAATTTATTTTGAATTGGGAGGGACGAAATTTTGGTTTTCAATTTTCTCTAAATTGGAAAAGGGCCATTTTTTATTTTCAAGATTTATATTGCGATGAAAGGGAGAAAATTTTGATTTAAATTTTTGTTTGTGAATTTAGAGAGGGATTTTTGTTTTGTTTTTAAGATTCTTAACGTCTTGGAAGATAGGAATTTTTGGTTTTCAAGTTTTTCTGAACTGGAAGAGGCCCATTTTTTCTTTTCAATATTTTTATTGAGTAAATTGGGGCAAATTTAGTATTTTTAAAATTTATACCAAAGATGGAAAATTTTCATTGACAATTTCGTACTGAATTGTAAGAATTGTTTGAATTAAAAATGTCTGAATTACAATTTTTTTTAGCTTTAATTTTAAAGGTTCAATTCAAAATAGTTCCAATTTAAGAGCTTTAATTTGCAGTTCAGTTTTGAAAATTTCAAGTGAAAAACATTTTCTTTTTTTAATTTTAACGAACGTTAAAAATTTGTTCGAACCAAAGAAAGAATATGAAAACTAGAGATTAAGAAAATGTATTTATTATTGATTTTTTTTCTAAATTGAAAAAGAATTTTTTTTATTATTAACTTTTTTGTTGAGTTGGAGGGCAGCAAATTTTTGTTTTGATTTTTTTTCTAAATTTTAGGAGGGCTTTGTTTCATTTTTATTGAGTTTAAATTTTGGATATTTATTAATTTTTTCTTCTGAATTGAAAGAGGCGATTTTTTTCCTTTTTTTAAATTTTTCATATAGTTTAAAGAAAGAATTATTTAGTTTTAATATTTTTCTGAATTGTAAGAGGAAAAGTGTTTTAGTTTGGAGATTTATTTCAAGTTGGTAGGACAAAATTTTGTTTTTCAATTTTTTTCTGAATTGTTGAAAAAATTTCTGAGAAAACCTTTTCTTATTTTTAAGATTTTTATATATTTGCAAGCGACGATTTTTTGTTATTTATTTTTTCCTAATTAGAAGAGGCTATTTCTTCTTTTTATTATTTTTAGTGAGCTGAAGGAGGGAGCTATTTATTTTCAATTTTTTTCTGAATTGAAAGAGGCTATTTTTTCTTTTAAGCATTTTTATTGAGTTGAAGGAAAGAATTTCTTCTTTATTTTTTTTCTAAACTTTTTTAATTTTTCTTCAGAATTGAAAGAGGCTTGTGAGAGGAAAATTTTTTTATTTTTAAGATTTTTATATACTTGCAAGCGACGATTTTTTTTTTCTAAATTGAAAGAGGCTATTTCTTCTTTTTATTATTTTTCGTGAGCTGAAGGAGAGAGCTTTTTATTTTCAATTTTTTTTTTCTGAATTGGAAGAGGCTTTTTTTTCTTTCAAACATTTTTATTGCGTTTAAGGAAAGACTTTCTTTTTCCATTTTTTTCTAAATTTGAGGACAATTTTTTTATTATTAACATTTTTGTTGAATTGGAAGGGAGAACATTTTTGTTTTTAATTTTTGTTTTTAATTTGAAGAGGCCTTTTTGTTTTTTTTTTCATTTTTATTGAATTTACATTTTGGATATTTAATAATTTTTTCTTCTAAAAAGGTTTAAATTTCAAAATAGTTCCACTTTAAGTGCTTTAATTTGCAGTTCAGTTTTGAAAATTCCAAATGAAAAACATTTTATTTTTTTAATTTTGACAAACGTTAAAAATTTTTTCGAACCGAAGAAAGAATATAAAAACCAGAGATTAAAAAAAAAATATACTTCACTAAATAATAAATTTTATTTCTGTAGTCGTTAAAAAGTATAAAAACTAACTTTATTTGTCTGAAATTCAGCTGGGTATAATTTGAAAAATTATTAAGTTTTGATCGTAAATAGGCGTGGATTTGGTACTAGCTCAAAATTTCCCAAGGGACTGCGATCTCTCTATATGATTTTTTTTTGCGTCCTTCTGCCTTTTTTTCACTCTGGAAAAACGAGGAGAAAGTCGCATTTTTCTCTGCACTCTGGAGATTTCAATCTAATAGTGACCAGTGGTCGTTGTACTTTCCTAGCTTGCATTCTTTCCAGAAAAAAACACCCTGGAATTGCGCGGATATACTCTACTGGAAAAATGCATTTCACTTTAATTAAAAAAAAATTTACTGAAATGAAAATATATTGATTCAAACTATTATAATTGAAGAAACCGAAATTAGTCAAATTTTAAAATTCTTTCAAGAATAATTATTTTATAAAGATAATAATTAAAAGATAAAAAGATAATAATTTATAATTTATTTATTAATAATTTGTTGTAAAATTGAATTTTCAATAGAATAAAATTCATTCCCTTTTACTCAATTTTTTTTTCTTTTCTTACTTTTCTTATTCAATTATCAATAATCAAATAAATCACAGAAATTAATATAATTAATTGAATTAATTAGCTTAAATTAAAATTAACTAAGAATTAATTGTTGGATTTAACGAAAAAACTATTTTTTAACAAAATAGTTGATTCTTCAACCAAATAGATGAATTTTTATTCAAGAAAGATGAATAATAAACTGAAAAGTTGAATTTTCAACCAGAAATTAATTGAATAAGATTAATTTTTAATAATGATGGATAAATTAAATTAATAATTGAATAAATAAAATGAATTACTATAGCTAATTGAATTCGTTAATTAAAACAGAAATTATTAAGAATTAATTGTTGAATTGAACAAAAAAAAACAATTTTTGATAAAATAGATGAATTTTCAATTAAGAAAATTGAATTATAACCCAAAAATGGAATCCTCAACTTTTTACTTAAAAAAAAAACTAATTTAAACCTGATGTATCACAAAAAAAAACAAAGTTTCAACCAAAGAGATAAATCCTCAAAGAAAAGAAATTGCAAAAAAAACTTTCAAATTTTCTACCAAAGAGGTGAATTTTCGCAACAAAAAAAAATTTTCAACAAAGTTTCTTTTCTGTTTTTAACCAGATTTGATTTTTTGACCAAAAAAGATAACTTTCTCAAAATTGTTGAATTCGAATAGAATTTAAAAAGGAACCTTAATTACCAGTTTTCAATTAATATTTCCATACAAAATTTTCAGCCCGAAAAGTTTAATTTTTAAGAAAAAAGTCAATTTTCAACCAAGAAAGATGACTTTTCTACCATAAGACGAATTGTCAAGAATTAAATTAAAAAAAAAAAAACGAATTTTTAACGAAATATTTCATTCTTCAACCTAAATGTTGAATTATAAACAAAAAAATTAAATTTTCAGCCAAAAACGATATTTTTTAAACCAAAAATGGAATCCTTGAATTAAATTTTTTTTTTAAATTAATTAGAATAAACGAATTTTGTTCAAAGTTTGTCTTTTTAAAGAAAAAATTCATCTTTTTGGTTGCCAACTCATCTATTTGGTTGAAAATTCATTTTTTTATTTGATTTTTCATCACTTTAATTAAAAATTAATTTCTTTGTTTGCGAATTCAACTATTTTATTGAAAAATAATTTTTTAAACTGAAAATGAAATTGTTCCATTTTTGCATATAAATTGATTTTTTTTTTAGTAGAAATTTGATAAATTAATTGATTGAAAATTCGCCTTTTTTGTTAAAAATTCAATTAATTTGGTAGAAAATTAACATTTTTTGGTTGAAAATTCAACTTTTGTTGTAGAAATTCATTTTGTAGCTTTAAAATAATTTGTTTAAAATGAAAAATAAAATAAATTTCAAATAAAACATTTTGGTTGGTAATTGAATTTTGCTGTTGAAAAATCATTTGGATGGAATTTTTCACCTTTATTGATGAGAAATATTTTTTGGGCGAAACTTCAAATGTTTTGTTGAACATTCCTCTTTTTTTTTTTTTGAAAATTAGTCTCTTTTGGTTCGGGATTCAGCAAGACTTTTTGAATATTCGTATTCTTTCCTTTAATTCACCTGTTTTTTACTGAAGATTAAAATATTTTTTGGTAAAGATATAAACTATTACACTTTTTTCAAGGATTCATTTTTTTTTGCTTGAAGATTCATTTTTTCGGTTGAAAATGTAACGATTTTTTAAAAAAAATGTTTTCTTTGTTATTTGTAAATTAATTGTTTTAAATCAAGATTTAATTATTCAATTTTTCGTCAAAAATTTATCTTTTTGAGTTGAGACCTGAACTGATTGATTCAAAATTGATTTTTTTAGTTGAAAATTCGTGTTTTGGTAGATTCTTAATATTGTCTGACTATACATTTACTTCTTCTACTTAAGGGGTCATTCAAAAACTTCAACCAAAAATGGAATAGTTAAATTTACAGTTGGGAATATCGATTTTCGATTAAAAAAAAAAATTAAATTTTCAACCAACTAACATCCAAATTTTTAAGAACATTTTGATGACAGTCAATAATTTATTATTGTAAACAATAATTGTTCAATAAAATGTTTATCATTTTATGTATTTATGAATAAAATACCGTTTTTTTCTCGGAATTAACAGCCAGTTATTTAGCACTGATTTATTGCTATAAATCGATAACATTTGATGATTGTTTAACGAAACTTAATAATGATGATAAATAAATTAAATTGATAATTCGAAAAATTAAAATAAATTATAATAATCCATGAAATGTAATAATTAAAATTAATTAAGAATTAATTGTTGATTTAAACGAAAAAAAAACAATTTTTAACAAAATAGTTGATTCTTCAACCAAATAAATGAATTTTTAATTAAGAAAGATGGATTATGAACCAAGAAGTTGAATTTTCAGCTAAAAAAGATATTTTTGAACCAAAAAAGGAATTCTCAACTTTTAATTTAAAAAAACTCATTTTCAACCAGACGTTTGACAAAAAAACGAAGTTTTAACCAAATTGATATATACTCAAAGAAAAGAATTTGCAAAAAAACTTTTTAAATTTTAGACCAAAGAGGTGAATATTTGAAAAAATAAATTCAAAACAAAGCCGAATTTTCAAACAAACAGAATTTGAAAATCAATTTTAATTTACAATTTTCAATTCATATTTTCATACAAAATTTCCAACCCAAAAAGTTTAATTTCCAACAAGAATATCTACCAAAAGATTAATAAAAAACAAAAAAGTTGAATTTTCAGCTAAAAACGATATTTTTTAGACCAAAAATGGAACCTTCAATTTTTTAAAGAAAAAAAAAATAATTCGCAACAAATTTGTTAAATTTTCAACAAAAGAGGTGAATCTTTGAGAAAAAAATGTTTAACAGAACTTCTTTTTTGTTTTCAACAAGATTCGAATTTTTTTTATCAAAAAAGTTTATTATTATTATTATTATCAAAATTGTTAAATTTTCAACCTGAATAAATACATTTTCAACCAAGTAGCCGAATTTTCAAACAAAATGAATTTAAAAATCAACATCAATTTACAATTTAAAATTTATATTTTCATAAACAATTTGGAACCCGAAAAATTCAATTTTCAACAAAAAAGTCCATTTTCAAACAAAAAATATGAATTATAAACGAAAAAGTTGAATTTTCAGCTATAAACGATATTTTTTAAACCAAAAATGGAATCCTTAAATTAAAAATTTTTTTTAAATTAATTAGAATGAACGAATTTCCCACCAGGTTAATTCAACCAAAAAATATGGAGTTTCAATCAAATATTTATAGCTTCAACAAACAAACAAAACGAATTTGCAACAAAACTTAAATTTTCAAACAAAGAGGTGATTTTGAAAAATTAATTTTTAACACATTTTTTTTTGTTTTTTTGTTTTTACAAGAGATGAAATTTGGACCAATAAAGATGACTATTAAGTAAGTTGGATTTGCAACTAACAATGCATTTTCAACAAAATATTCGAATTCTCAAACATTTGAAAATGGCTTTTTACAAATAAAAATCAACTATTATGTTTTTGGTTGAAAATTTCTCTGTAATAATTGAAAAATATTTTGTTGAAAGTTTTTCTTTCCTAAGAGGAAATTCATCTTTTTGGTTGCCAACTCAATTATTTGGTTGAAAATTAATTTTTTTTCTTTGATAATTCATCACTCTAATTAAAAATTAATTTCATTGCTTGCAAATTTAACTATTTCATTGAAAAATAATTTTTTAAACTGATAATGAAACTGTTTCATTTTTGCATGAAAATTGATCTTTTTTTTAGCAGAAATTTAATAAATTAATTGATTGAACAAAATACTTGAATTCTCAAGCAAAACAAAAACTTTCTACACGTAGTAATAAATTTTCAACCAAGACTTTGATTTTCAACTAAATAGTTGGATTTGAAATTAAAAACGATCAATTTTCAACCAAAAATGGAATAGTTAAATTTGCAGTTGAGAAAGTCGATTTTCAATTTAAAAGAAAAACGATTTTAAATGAAGAAGATCAATTTTTTACCAAAAAGGACGGATTTACAATAAAATATAAAACCTGACTCTAATTGAAAAGTGGATGAAGGTGGAAATTTTTTTGAAGAACTGCAATTTTCTAGCATTATTTCAAGAGGTAGTTATAAACAATAATAAATTGTTTAAACAATTATGATAGGTAATTTCCATTAATTATTACCTCACTGAGTGAAAATTGGACACAAAGTTTGAACTTTCATAAAAAACTGCAGCTATCTAACACTAATATATGAGAAGATACTTAGAAACAATAATAGTTTGTTTAAACAATTATTTTCACTAAATTTCATTAATTTTTACATGATTCTAAGTGAAAATTAGAGAAAAAATTAAATTTTTCACAAAAAACCATAACTTTCAAGCCTTATTCGAAGAGAGAAATAACAATAAATTGTTCAAACAATTGTTTATTGACCTGACTTAACTATAAACTCAATGTAATTTTCAACAGGACAAAAATTGGAAAGTTTTAAAAGAATTGCAATTTTCTAGCATTGTTCGAAGAGAAATTTGTTTTAAATAATAACAAGTGAATTAAACCATTATTTATGGTAAATTAAATTGATTATAGTCTCACAATAGATATATATAAACAAAAATAAATTTTTTAAACAATTATTTTTGTTAGCTTGCATCAAACCTCACTCAGAAAAAATCGCAATTATCTAACATTAATATATGAGAAGATACTTATAAACAATAATAATTTGTTTAGACAATTATGCTTACTAAATTTCATTAATTTTTACATTATTCTACGTGAAAATTGAAAAAAAAATTTGAAGTTTTCAGAAAAAATCTGCAAATTTCTAGCATTATTCTAAGAGAATATTGTTATAAATAATAATGGATGTTTTAAACAATTATTTATGTTATTTAATACCGCCTTATCCAACTGTAAAATTAAGAACAACTTGAAAAATTCAGAGGAAACCGCGACTTTCTAGCTCTATTCTAAGAGAAAAATGCTATAAACAAAAATAAATTGTTTAAACAATTTATTTCAACATCTCATAATCGGTAGAAATTAAAATCTGATGTATTAGGAACAATTGGTATTCAAAAACTCGTAAAAGGAAAAAAGTGAGCGCCAAAAACTTTCTGAACCAAATTTTTCACTTATGGGGTTTTTTTGGGACACCATACAATACACTTATGGTAGTGATATTTGAAAAGTAATGTTTGATGCATATTCCATGGCTAATTGTGGAGAGAAATGCTCAGTTCCAACGCGATTCACTTAATATTGACGATTCTGAGCAAAATTTACAAAAACATCTTTTCTCTTATGGGAAACACGTGTTAAATTTCATGGGATTTGCGGAACCTCAGAATATATATATTTTTTTCGAATGCATTTATTTCTGTGTCCAGAATCAATATTTCTTGAATATTGATTAATTATTTTATAAGTTGTGAAAAAAATCTCTCTAGCTCCGCTGGGATTCAAGCACCAGGTCTTTCAAATTTCTGGTCTGATGCTTTAATCAACTAAGCTACGGAGAGACAAGAAGATTTTTCTCACAACTCCTACAAGTTGAATGTGGACGTCACCCAATGTACTTGCAAGATTAATTTTTAACCATTCCAACATGAGAGCGATTTTTATTAATTGATGTTATGGCTTTTCACCGAAAAATAGTAATTAATGTAATGTTATGTTTTTTGTCTATTTGGTCTAAAATGAATATTTTTTTAATATTGATTAATTATTTCATAAGTTGTGAAAAAAATCTCTCCTAGCTCTGCTGGGATTCGAGCACCAGGTCTTTCAGATTTCTGGTCTGATGCTCTAATCAACTAAGCTACGGAGAGACGAGAAGATTTTTTTTACAACTGCTACGAATTGGATGTTGACGTCATTCAATGTA
>CAKNXH010044033.1:1271-13638 GCA_932178445.1 Andricus quercusramuli
AGAACTCATCTTTGTGTGTAAAAAATGTAACGCCTTTTTTTTGGAAATTTGTTTTGTTAGAAATTCGTCCTTTTGGATTGAAAATTCAACTATTTGTTTAAAAATTCAACAGTTTTTGTTTAATTTTAATTCTTGTTGTTTAAAAATTAATTAATTTGGTAGAAAAATAATCTTTGAGAGCTGCAAATTTAACGATTTTGTTGGAAATTTAATTATTTTATTGAAGATTCAACTATTTGTTTAAAAATTCAACAGTTTTTGTTGAATTTTAATATTTTCTGTTTAAAAATTCATAAATTTGGTTGAAAAATAATCTGTGTGGGCAGAAAATGAAACGATTGTGTTGAAAATTTAATTATTTTATTGAAAATTCAACTGTTTGTTGAAAAAATGCATCTGTTTCGTTCGAAAATTGCATGATTTTGTTGAAAATTCGTCCTTTTGGATTGAAAATTCAACCATTTGTTTAAAAATTCAACTGTTTTTTGTTGAATGTTATTCTTTTTTTTAATTCATTAATTTGGTAAAGAACTCATCTTTGTGTGTAAAAAATGTAACGCCTTTTTTTTGGAAAATTGCTTTTTTTGGAAATTTGACTTTTTTACTGAAAATTCAACTGTTCGTTAAAACAATAATCTGTTTTGTTGGAAAATTCAACCATTTTGTTGAAAATTGTTTTTTTACATTCTCATTCTAATGAGAAGGTATTGGTTTTATTTTTTTATTGAAAAGTCAACCATTTGTTTAAAAATTCAACTGTTTTTTTTTAAATTTTAATCTTTTTTGTTTAAAAATTCATCAATTTTGTAGAAAAATAATTTAAATGGGCTGAAAATTTAACGACTGTGTTGAAAATTCGTTCTTTTGGATTAAAAGTTAACCATTTGTTTCAAAATTCAACTGTTTTTTGTTGAATGATATTCTTTTTTTTAATTCATTAATTTGGTAGAAATCTCATCTTTGTGGATGAAAAATTCAACGATTTTGTTGGAAATTTGATTATTTTATAAAAATTCAACGGTTTTTTTTAAAATTGAACCATTTAGTCGAAAATTCGTCCTTTTCGATTTAAAATTCAATTGTTTGTTTAAAAATGTAACTGTTTTTTAATGTTAATCTTATTTCGTCTGGTTGGGTTGAAAATTAAACGATTTTGTTGAAAATTTAATAATATAATTGAAAATTCAACTTTGTAGATTGAAAATTCAACACTTTTGTTGCAAATTCATCTCTTTTGATAGAAAATTTTAATCTTTTTAGTTTGAAACTTATTTGTTTTATTTTTATGCTAGTTGCATACACATGGAATAATTTTCATATCTTTAAAACATCATCACTTTATTTCATCTTTATTATCATTCTTTCTCTTTTTTCTATTTACTTTATTTACGAAATTTTACTTGTATTTTTAAATTCCAATGAACAACATACACAATATTTTTAACTCAAATCTCGGGAAATTGATTTAAATAGTAATAAGCAAAAAATCAATGAATAAGTGGATAAATAAATCGCATTTACCTGAGATTCAGCACCAAGGACATAACTTCGATTATTAGGCCCATTAAATACAATTTTAAATCCGAATTGTTCCTCATCTTCCGCAAGCTCAATTCTACATCCCTCGAGGACGATCATTCCAACAGGTTCCTTGTCTCCTCGGCGATCAAAGTAAAATAAAATATTCCCTTTTAACACGAACCATCTTCTCTGATATCCCCGATTCACTTCTCCTCTTTTATTTAGCCAACCTTCTCGATCCACCGG
This sequence comes from Andricus quercusramuli, assembly GCA_932178445.1. Taxonomy (NCBI): domain Eukaryota; kingdom Metazoa; phylum Arthropoda; class Insecta; order Hymenoptera; family Cynipidae; genus Andricus; species Andricus quercusramuli. The sequence goes on from CAKNXH010044033.1 coordinate 3,039, forward strand.
AGTCGCCGAAGTGGCGAATGCCACCATATTTTTCTCGTTTACCTTCATTTAAGCTCTCAATTTTCAACCAGAAATTGTATTCTCCGAGAGAAACGTTCTGATCGTGCAAGAGAAATGATCGAAAAAATGACGAATTTGAGGTTAAGAACGTCACTGTCGACCTGTGAAATGTTCAAATGTCAACATCAACATTTCATCACGCAAGATATTAAACATGATCCAATTAAAAAAAAGGTCTGACCGAAAAGCGTTCCATTTTCGTCCAACTCGCGCATACCAGCTCCACGGCCATCTTGGTTACAATTTAAACACAACCGCCACCTGTACATTTGCTCAATATGGCTAGGGTTGTAAAGTTTCATACATTAGGGCGGGAAAATTCAAAATATGAAAAAATACTATTATGTATTAAATATAAATATTGAATAGTATCCTTTGTGTTTCAAAACACATCGTTTTAACTAATTTAAATAAATAAATCATGTGTTAATTGGTAATAACATGTAATTTTTTAAATATTTTATTTAAAACATTTGAGAATTGATTTCAATAAAATGAAAACAAATTTCGTACTTAATACATATTTCATTTTTAAAATGTTTCATTTTCAAAACCATTTTATTAAAAATGTAGAAACTTCGAATGGAAATGAATAAAATAACATTTTGCTATTTCATTAAACCATTCGGCTTATTTTTATCAATTGTTTTCCATCAAAAACATTTGTTGTATTATGTTTAAAAGCATAACATACGTTTTTTGAATAATAAAAAAAAAGATTTTAAGATGAAGTATTGTCTAGAAATAAATAAAACAATATTTTGATCTAACACTGAATGCTTTTCAAATATTTTTTTAAGTAAAAAAAATTTTAAATACTGACAAGAAGATAAGTATTATCAGTTTGTTTTTCAATTTATATGAATATAATTTTTATAAGATTATTGAAAAAATTAAAGAAGATTTGTGAATAATTCAAATGTGTCAAAAAAGAATCTAAAAGATTTTAAAGGCATTTTTAAATTTATTTTAAAAGTATTTTCAAAAGATATTTAGGACTTTTAAAAGTTTGGAAGAAATCAAAAACTATTCGATAAATTTTCGGAAATGTTTATAAGCTTTAAAATATTTTTATTCTATTAAAAATCTCTTGAACTCTTTACAATATTTTCAACTGGCTCGAATTTATCTTATAATTTTGAAAAATCATTAAAAATGTAAATAAATCGTCTTCAAATCTTCGAAAGTTTCCCAGCGATTTTAAGAAAATTTGTTTATTCTCTTAAATCCTTTCAAAATTCTTTTACACCTTCAGAAGTTTTTGTTTGAAGTCTTCAAAAATCTACATTTTGTAAAATCTTTAAAAGTTTAAAATTCTTTTTGCATCTCTTCAAATCTTATAAATATTTCTTGAATTTACTTGATTTTTTTTATTGTTAGATCTTACTAAATGGAAATATTTTGCTTTAAAATATTATACACTATTTTTCGAAATTTCAGGATGGAGTTTGAAATATTTTGAAATTATTCAATTTTTTTTCTGAATTTCTTTTAAATTCTGCAAAATAAAAAAGATTGTCTTAAAACCTTTCAAATTCTTCTTTTACAATTTTATAAAGATTTAAAAATGTTTTGAAATCCTTCTAAATATTCACTATAAATTTATTTTTCAAAATGAAAAATCATTTTAATTTTTCTTATAAACCTAATGAATTTTCTTCGTTTTTTTGAAGCCTTACACAATTTTTAAAATATCTTAATAAGGGTACCTTTTCACGGACCATGGATTCTGAATTAATCGTGGAATTAATATTTTACATAGGATTCATTTCTATTTACTTTGCTGGTTTATGGCAAACGTGATTGGTCGAGAACCTAGATGCGAAACCTATGTGAAATATTAATTCAATGAAAAATTAAAATTCGAGCTCCGTGAAAAGGTACCCTTAGGATATAAAAAGTAGTATTTTCTACTTTTATTAATAATAATTATATTATTTAAATTTCGCGGGAAAATGCATCGCTTCATATTGGAAAGGGCGCTAAATTTAAATGATAAAAAAAGTCAAAGTAATAGAAAAATTATTATTCGCATCAAACAGTGCCTTATTCAGGGTTGCTAAATTAACGCAAAATAAATTTTGTTTCTAAATATATTTAAAACACTTTTTAGTTGTGTTTTCAAGTCAAAAAGATATATTTTTAACCAAGGAAATTAATTTTTAACTAAAATTATAAATCTTTAACCAAAAATATGATTGTTTAACCAAATTGTTAGTTGAATTTTCAACCCAAAATAAATGTTCAACCAAAAAAAGACGAATTTTCAACAAAATATATTTTTTTCTTGAGAAAAAAAAAATAAAAAAAAATAATTGTATTTTGAACTAAAAAAACTAAATTTACCAACCAAAAATAAAATATTTCAATTTGCAGTTAGGAAAGTTAATTTAAAAAATGATTTTCCAGCAAATTTAATTAATTTTCAAGTATAAATATAAATTTTCAAACGAAAATGGAATAGATATATCTAAAGTTAGAAAAATCAATTTTTAACTAAAAAGGAACGAATTTTCAAACGAAGAAATTATTTTTTAATCTCTATGGTGAATTTTCAACAAAAATTATGAAATTTGGTTCAAATAGTGGATTTTTCAATCCAAAAGATGAATTTTCTATCAACAAAAAAAAAACAATTTTCAATTAAACCGTTTTTTTTTTGGCTTCCGTTTTCGGTACCGATCGTGAGAGAACTCTTCTGTGTCAAGTGTTGCGTTTTTTGGCTTTGGTGAAGGGAATCAGCGTGTGTGGGTGCAGAAAGGGCAGTGAGTGTGGAGAGGAGGTGTAAAGGAAGAAGGGTGAGTGAAGGCAAGTGTGTAAAGGGTGAAAATAAGTTGTGAGAAAGGAAAGTTGAAACGTGCAAATTTTGTTTTGAGGTTAGGTGTAGAAAGTGGTCGTCGGGCAGGGGGGAAAAAGGTAGGCAAGCTAAGAGCGGGAAACATCGAGGACTCTTTGGTAAGGTAGGAATGGCGACCATACGAAGTCCACAAACGGGCGACAGAGGGCAGGGAGATGAAGCAAGAGCGGACGAGGTTGTGAGCGCGGATACTGGGGAGAAGGGAGAATATGACAGTAGCGAGGAGGAGGCGTTCGAGACACCGGCCAGGGGCGGATCGACAGAGAGAAGGGGATCAGGCACGAGCCAGAAACGAGGGAGACCGTCGAATTTACAGCGCCTCAACAGGCTAGGTAGCGCAGGCTCTAATAGGAGTCTGGACGAATGGCAAAAAAAGGTGAGCGCGACTAGCAGTGAAGGGGAAGATAAGAGAAAAAGAGAGGAAGGGGAAGATGATTCTGAAATGGATAAGGATAACAAAAAAGTTAAGATCAAACGAAAAACACCAGACAGAGATAGACGGGATGGGGGGATGTTTGAGAAGCTGGAAGCCCTCATAAAAGGATTTAGAGAAGAAACTAGGAAGAGTCTGGAAGATATGAATAGGCAGGGGAAAGAAGTTAGGGGGGAAGTGAGAAAAGTAAGAGAAAAGTGGGAAGAGTGGGATAAACTCTGGAAAGAGGAGAAAGTCAAGGTATGGGGTAAATTAGAGGCCATAGAGAATAGACAGAGAGAGATTGACGAACAGACAAATAGGGAGATAAAACAACTGGAAGAACGGGTAAGCAAATTAGAAGTCAGGAATGAGCATATGGGGAAGGAAAGAGAAAGTGAGGAAAAAGTAGAAGGGAGTGATAACGTGCAAAATGAGAATGAAATATTGAAGAAGAGACTGAGTGAGATTGAAAGAAGGTTGGAAGGGGAAGAAAGGGCGAAGAGAAAAAATAACATAGTAGTCAAGGGATTGAAAATAGAGAGTGAAACAGGGGAAATTGAAATCAAAAATCTGCTGAGAGATATTGGAATTCGGGTAAGGGTAGAAGGAGTTAAGAGATTAGGAATGACGAAGGAAGGAAAAGAGGGAATGTTTGTAGTAAAAGTAGGGAGTGAGGAGGAGAAAAAGAAAATTATGGAGAACAAAAAATTATTGAAAGGAAGAAGGGAGAGAATTGAAGAGGATTTGACTTGGAGGGAGAGGAAAAGGAGATGGCAAATAGAACAGAGAGCATGGATAGAGAGGAAAAAGGGATGCATGGTATGGATAGGGCGAGACAGACTATGGATAAATGGGGAGGAGTGGGTCTGGGACGAGGAGGTAGAAGAAATAAGGAAAAAGGGAAAAAGAGTTGAGAAAGGTAGAAGAAAGGAAGATACAAAAGAGGCTAGAGGGCAAACAGAGGGGTTTCCAAAAAGCAAGGCGGAAGAGAAGTAAGGAGTACAGGGGAGGGAAGGGAGGAGAAAAAAGTGAAAATAGCTTTCTGGAATGTGTCAGGCTTGAAGAACAAGAATGAAGGTTTCTGGCGGGAGTTAGAAAAGTGGGATGTGATTATGATGAGTGAAACCTGGGCGGATGAGAAAGATTGGAAGGGGATGAAAAGGTTGTTACCTAAAGGGTATGTGTGGACAATGCAAGAAGCAAGAAAGGAACACGTTAAAGGTAGAGGAATGGGCGGCATGGTAGCAGGGGTGAGAAAAGAATTGGCAGTAAAAGGTAAAACAGAGCAGGATAGGGAAGAAAAGGAGGGAACAATGGTAAGAAGGATTATAATAGGGAAAGTCAAAATAGTGGTGGTTTGTGTATATAGAAGAAGAGGGGAAGAGGAAGGTTGGAGAGTAATAAGGAGGTGGATGGAGGAAAAGAAGGAAGAATTGGTTTTGATAGGAGGTGACTTAAATGCCTGGACTGGCGAGCAAGGGGGAGGGACTTGGGATGAAGAAAAGGAGGCATATGTAAGGAGCTCCAAACATAGGGAGATAGACCGGGAGGGGAGGAGGTTACTAGACATAATAGGAGAAACCGGATGGTTTATATGTAATGGCAACATGAAAGGAGATGAGAAAGGAGAGATTACATTTATAGGTAAGGGAGAAACAATAATAGACTACATCTTGGCGGAAGAAAGAATGAGTAATATGATATGCAGTATGAATGTAGGGAATGAGATAGGGTCAGAACACTTCCCAGTAATAGCTACACTGAAATGTGGCGTCCATAAGCGTGGCAGAGGGAGAAAGGAAAGAGGGGGGGAAAGGAATACGAAAATGGGAGTCTGGGGGGTAGATAAATTAAAAGTGTTTGAACAGAAGATGGAAAAGGAGAATGTTAGATATGAAAAGGAGGAGGGAGTAGACTCGTTAATTAAAAGACTGAAAGGGTCGATTGAGAAGGTGAAGGATGAGATAGGTACAAAAGAAGGAAGAGAAGAGGGAAAGAGAGGATGGTGGGACGAGGAATGCAGGGAGAGTAAGGAGAGAATGAAAGAATCTGTAAGAAAATGGAGGAAAGGAGAAATAGAGAAGGCGGAGTACAATAGGAGAAAAAGAGAACATGAGAAGATGCTGGAAGGGAAAAAGCAAAGGGGAAAGGAGAAATACAAGGAAGAAGTAGAAAAAGCAATCAAAGAAGGTAGGGTCTGGGATGTGATAAACAGGGAAAGAGGAGGAAGGAAGCGCGTGAATGAAGAAATAGAAATGGATGAATGGACGGATTATTTTAAGGGTCTGCTAGGGGGAGAACAAAATAGGATTAAAGGGGAAAATAGAAAGACAGTCCAGGGAGAAATGGAGGAAGCGAACGAAATAACAAGAGAAGAAGTGAATGAGGCGATAGATAGACTGGAAAGAAACAAGGCCACAGGAGAGGATGGAGTGGAGAACGAAGCGATAAAGTATGGAGGAGAAGGGATTAGGGAAGTGATGTGGAGGATATGCAACAAGGTCTGGAAAGGAGAAGGGTGGCCGGAGGAGTGGATGACAGGGCTGGTAGTACCGCTTGTTAAGAAAGGGGAGGGTAAGAAGGTAGAAGAGTACAGAGGGATCACTCTCATGCAAGGGGGCTATAAAATATACACAGAAATTCTAAGAAAAAGGTTAGAGAACCAGATAGAAGAGAAGCAAAGTATCCCACACAACCAGACGGGATTTAGAAAAGGGATGGGGACAATTGACAACATTTACGTACTCAACTACTTGGTTAACAGAAACTTAGGGAGAAAAAGAGGGAAATTAGTCGCTTTGTTTGTAGATTTCAAAGCAGCCTTTGACTCAGTAAATAGAAAAGTGTTATGGCAGGCAATGAAAGAGAGGGGAATAGAAGAAGGGCTGGTGGAGAGGATAAAGGAAATTTTTACTGAAACCAGGATTAGGGTGAAGATACGCGGGGAAAAAGGGGAGGTTTTCTGGACAGGAAGAGGTCTAAGGCAAGGGTGCCCGTTGAGTCCACTACTTTTTAATTTGCTGCTGGCAGACCTAGAGGAGAAGCTAAAGGAGAAAGGGAAAGGGGGGACGATCCTGGGTAATAGCAAACTATACTCCCTAGCATACGCGGACGACGTAGTTCTAATAGCAGACGATGAGAAGGGGATGAACCTAATGATAAGAATTTTCGAAGAGTACGTGGGAACAAAAGAACTGACGGTGAACGTAGGGAAGACCAAGGTGATGTGCTTCAGAAATAAAAAGACCAAAATAGGTTACGTTTGGAAGATGAACGGACAAACAGTGGAAATTGTGGAGGAGTTCTGTTACCTAGGTTTTTGGTTTGAGTCAGGAGGGGGAAACGATTTGCAGGTGAGGAAAAGAATCGAAAGTGCGAGTAAAGTAATGGGCCAAGTATGGGGTATAGGAAAGAGAAGGTTCAGGGACGATTGGAGAATGAGGGTTTGGTTGTTTGATGCGTTGGTTTGGGCGGTGTTGTGTTATGGAGTGGAGGTTTGGGGATGGAAGGAACATAGGAAAGTGGAAAGCATACATGAGAGATTTCTGAGATGGGTAATGGGGGTCAGTTGGAGTTGTCCAGGATACATGATAAGGGAAGAACTAGGAAGGGAAAAAATGGTAACTAGACAAATTAAGAGAGCCTGGAGGTTTGAAGAGAAGCTGAAAAGGGGAGAGGGGAGCAGAATAGCACAAGTATGCTTGGACGAAGTTCGGAACAAGGAGACGAGAGGCAATTTGGGAAATTCAAAATGGGAGGAAGAAAGGAAAAAAATGAGGAGTGTTTGTGATATACAGGAAGGGGTTGTGGATTGGCAGAACATTGAATTAGAGCTATTAGTAAGACAAGGAGAAGAGAGATGGAGAAAGATTGTGGATTCGAAGTACAATAGATGGTATATGATGGTCAAAGGGGTGACGGAACCAGAATATTTGCAAAAGATGAAAAAGGAAGAGAAATGGAATAGGGTGATACGGTTTAGAATGGGAGAAGGAGTGAGAGCTTGTAGATATTGGATGGATGAAGAGGACAATCTATGCAGAGTATGTGGGTACGAAGTGGAGTCATGGGCACATGTGTTAGAGAGGTGTACAGGAGAGGAAGATGGACAGTTGAGTGTGGATGAATGTGTGAGATGGATCTTGGATGGTAATGGGCAGGGAGTGATGTGGATGAAAAAACTGGAAGAAATAAGAGAAAGCAAGGGATCAGGGCAGAGCCAAACGGGTAATCCTGTTTAAAGGAATCTAACGAATAAAATTTTCAAATCGGTCTAAATGAATTTGATGGTAAGAGAAAACGGAAGCCCGGGAAGATCGCTCATTGTCTCTAGTCTAAGTGTAGTAATAATATGATTGTTAGTAGGTAAGGCGTTGCATTAGAAAATAAGTAGCGAGTAAGTTAGACTAAGGATGAAATGTAAACATATGTACAGGGAGCGGAGGCCCTCGAACCCGTAAAAGGGAGAGTTCAAATATACAATACAATACAATACAATACAATTAAACCGTTTTTTTCAATTAAAGAAATTAATTCTTTACAAAAAATAAAATAGTCAAATTTTCTACTAAACAGACAATTTTTGAACGAAAAAGATTACATTTCTATCAAGAAAAGTAAATTTTCCACAAAAAATGTAATAGTTAAAGTGAATTTTCAACTAAAATGATGAATCTTCAACTTAAAAAAATTTTATTTTTAACTAAGTACATGCGCATTTCAAACCAAAAAGGTAAATTTTTTAACAAAAATAAAGTAGGATACTTTTCAGTCAGTAAAATAAATTTCAAAACAAAAAACAAACGAAGTTTCAACCAAAGAAATTAATTTTTAACCAAAAATATGAAATTTCAACTAATAATAGTACTCTTTTACAAAAAAAAGACGGATTTTAAACAAATAGTTAAATTTTCACCGAAAACATAAATTTTCAACTAAAAATAGAATAGTTAATTTCTCAGTAAAAAAAAATAATTTTCAATAAAATAAAATTAAATTTTTAACGAAATAGTATAATTTTCAAACAAGAAAATTAAATTTCTATTAGAGAAGATAAATTTTCGACAAAAAATGGAAGTTATATTTTCAGTTAAAAAAAAATGAATTCTAAATTAAAAAATCTCATTTTCAACTGAAAAGATCAATTTTTAACAAAGTACATAAATTTTTCAACCAAATATTTGAATTTTCAAAGGAATTTCCAACCAAAAGGGTGAATCAGTCACTAAGAAGATTGAAAATTCTTCCACGAAATTCGAGTTTTCAATAAAATACAGGAATTTTTAACCAGATATTTGAATTTTCAACTTAAGAAGACAAATTTTCAACTAGAGAAAAAAAATCAACCGATAAAATTTTTATGAAAAACAGTTAAATTCAACCAAATAAACGAGATTTTTCTTTACAAACTATATAACTGACACTTTGACTCTCTTTCACGGATGAATTATGCATTTTTATCAATAAATTGTATTAAAAAAAGCCATTTTTCATATGCTAAATTTGAATTTTCTCAGAACGCGGGCCCGAACAGAGCGCGCACTCTGGTGAGTGGTTGCGCCGCGCTGGTGATATTAGGAACTAATCAACACAGGACAGATGCCCAGGGCTGGTCACAACCCATCCCTGAGATTTAGCCATAATTTTAACATAATTTAAAAAAACACACTATTTACAGTTATTTAGCCTTTTAATCACATCGAAAAATAAATATCCATATTCCAAAATGTCATTTCTTGACGAAAATATCTCCATATTCCATAAATTCACAAAAACGAAAATAGAAAATTCAAATTCGATTCTGAAAAAGTGAGGTTATGTGAAGTTTTTCTTTTTTGTTTGTTTCTTTTTTACCCCATTAGTCAGAATAAACTCCAAATTCAATTAATTACTTGATCCTAATTATCTAATCGAATAAAAAAAAGAGCTCGAAAAGTTAATTAATTCACAAAAATTGCGACAAGTCTTTATTTCTTTCTAAATATCACAAAAATTAAAAAAAGAAACGAAAAAAGTTTCGTAGAAAAAAAAACTAACGTAGTAGAAAAGTAGTTCATGGACGTCGACGAAAAGAAAAGTTTCTGATTAACGATTTTTGTGTGAGAAAAATGCGCTAAAAAGTGTGAAAATTTGTTTTTTTAACGGATTAAAGTGAAAAAATTTAAAAATGGGGAAAGGTTTTAATAATTATATGTGTAAAAAGTTTTTCCATCCAGCCTCGAGGGACAATTTGAAGCGAGTAAGTTTCGTTTATGCTGTGTAAATTTTTTTTTTTTTGGAGCTTTTGGAATAAATCGAGTAAATAAACTAATTTTGAGTATTTTTTTTTTTGATTTTCAGGTATGGATGGCAGAGCAGCAGGCTGATGCTTATAAGAAGAAACAGGAGGAACTTAGAGTTCAATACGAAAAGGAACAAGATCTTCACAATAACAAGTAAGTCATTTTGAGGTTATGTTGCTCTATTGTGTTATTTTTTCGGAGTGAAACCTATAGGGGAGATCCATAAAGTACTTTACGAATTTTAGACTCTTTTTGACTCCCCCTAGTCGAGATGTATTGCATTTTCAACAAAGTAAATGAATTTTTAACCAAAAATATGAATTTTGAAGAAAAAATGTAGTTTTCAACTAAATAGTTGAAGTTTCTAGTCCAAAAAGACGAATTTTTCAGCAAATAGTTGAATCCTCGGCAAAATCATATGAATTTTCAATTGAAAAATTGAATTATCAACGAAATAGATTAATTTTTTATCAAATTTTCAAGAAAATAGTTGAATTTTCAACAAAATCATTAAGCTTTGAACCAAATAGTGGAATTTTGTAATTAAAAATATAAATTTTTAACCGAAAATAGAATAGTTGCATTTTTAGTTAGAAAAATTAATACGCAACAACAACAAAAACGATTTTTTCATAGAATCGTTAAATTTTCAACCAAAAACATGAATTTTTATCCAAAAGTATGAATTTTCAACCAAATAATTTAGGTTTTTACCAAATGTTTGGATTTTCAAGACTAAACAGAAAAATTTTCCAGCAAATAGTTGAATTTTCAGCCAAATCATATGAATTTTCAACCGAAAAATTAAATTATTAAACATATAGATTAATTTTTTTAAATTATTCAAATTTTTAACAAAGTAGTTGAATTTTCAACAAAATAATTAAGGTTTCACCCAAATAGTGGAATTTTCTAATTCAAAATATCAATTTTCAACCAAAAATGGAATAGTTATATTTTTAGTTAAAAAAATTAATACGCAACAAA
>CAKNXH010044039.1:5057-23746 GCA_932178445.1 Andricus quercusramuli
GTTTAGCTATTCCCAAAACTTTTAAACCTTATGAATATCTGTTAAAAATATTCGAATTTTTCCAAACAATTTCCTAAAATTCTGAAAAATTACAAAATTTCCATTAATATCTTCCAGAATTTTTCCAAACAATTTGAGAAATCTTTTGTAATCATTTAAAATTTGTTATCATATTTTTAAATGTTTTTAAATATTCTCTTAAAATGAATTTTTAAAAATAAAAAATCAGTTCAAATTTTCCCATGCATTTTAAGAAAATTTTTTTACTATCGTGAATCTCCTCAAAATCTTTAAGAAGCTTGAACATTTTCTTCCCAAATATTCATAAATGTACATTTTGCAAAAATGTTGAACGATTTTCAATTTTCGATTTAATTAAAATCTTTTTAAAATGTCTCAAACTTAAACATGCTCACATTTTTTATAAATCTTTGTAATCTTGCTAATTGAAAATCTTTGCTTGAAAATCGTTCCCATTCATTTTCGAAATTTTAGAAAATGATTCAAAATCTTTTGGAACCCTGGTCAATTTCCTCTTTAAATTTATTTTTAAACTATAAATCAGTTTACATTTTCCCAGGAATTAAAAAAAATTGTTTAGTGTCTTGAAACATTTTAAAATTCTTAAAAAGCTTTTTAATTTTTAAAATCTACAAATTACATTTTGTATAGAAAAATGCTGGAAATCTTTCTTACATTGATTATTATTATTATTGAATATATATTATTCAGATAACCTTACATTTTTCATAATCCTGAAGTTTGGAATAGGTGGAAAAAAGGACAGTTTGTTTGAAAAACATAAGAAAATCACCATAACAACGACGAAAGAAATCTAAAGTCTTGAAGTTTGTCATCTTTCTTTTTCAAAACACGAAATAGAAGGACAGCTCCAGCCAATCATAAATACGAGTTTCCGGACAACAATAGTTTTAAATTGTTTCGAGTTATTTCGAGATGGATCGAGAAATAATCAAAAATGGCGCCATGCGCTTTTTAATAAAAAAAAAAAAGGATCATCTGAGAGGATAACAAAATGTTTAAAAACGGTACAGAAAACTAGTTGCCCCTACTGGAAAAATAATTATTGCATGATTGAACAGCATTTTTAAAAATTGAACACTGACCTGGGATGTCCTGATCACTGGAATGAGTGGTCTTGCTTTTGGCAACAGTTTCCTTGGAACTAGAAGTTGGATTCGCACTCTGATAGGCAGGATTCTTATGACTGAAGGTGGCATCATTGTTGGTGGAAGAAACCGGTGGCATGGATGCTGGTTCAGAGGGTAGATTACCATCCAGTTCATCACTTGATAACGTGTTCGAGTTTCCAAAATTCGAAGAATTCTCTGCACGGGCTGTTTCTCTCTGTTTGGAATCAGGTTTGATGCTGAATTGGAAATTAGGTTTGTCTTGCGGAGCAGAAAGGTTGAGGAAACTCGGTCGAGCTGCCTTGGATGAATCGTAAGAATCGGCATCGTAGAGAGATGGGGGATCAATTATATCATCTGCCGGAGTATCTGGTTGAGAATTCGTTATCTGTGTTCTGATCGAACATTGATCCGATTCGGAAGTCTCCTCTTGACTGAAGGTCGAAGCCTGAGATGACTCGCTCCTTCTTCCAGTTCCTGAAAAGGGGAATCATTGAGTTATGTAGATTATTCATAGGCAACAGAATCCTTAACATAAGGTGGCATATTAGAGGCTTCTGTTTTGTGGCACTAAAGAAAAATATAATGAGATGAATTAAAATTATAGATACCGTGATCGAACTCAGTGCTGGGAGTTCGTGGAGCAGGTCTTCGAAGTTTCCTTGGCGAGTTACAAGATCCTGATGTGGATCGATTGGAATCGTTCGAACCATTATAAGTTCCTGGAGATAATTTTCGTACCGCCAAATCACAGAGCATATCAACAGCCTCTTGTCTGAAATTGGAGAATTGATATTTTTAAAAGTTCAGAGAGTTTGTTCTTCAAGTAGAAGAAGATTATCCAATTCTGTCTTCATTGTCAGTCGAAGGTTTGGTATTATATCAAGGATAAGTTAATTATGTACCCTTTGAAATGTATCAATCATCGAAGGAAATTACTTAAGCATTCGCGTGAAGAAAAAGGGATAACAAAAAATCTGAATAGAAATGTTGGATCTTCTGGAGAAGTCTTCTATCTTCCGATCCATTCTTATAGCAAAATTCCTGTCAAATTGTGTCGTTTATCCAGTATAGTGTCATTGTCAATAAACGATCAGTTTTTTTGGAAAGCGGATACCTTAAACTAGTTCGTGGCGGACGCAGTGGATGATCAGGTTCCGTTGGTGATAAGGCAGAGACAGGGGTCTGTGCCAAATCGCGATAAAGTCGAAGCTTTACATTTGGCCCACATTGCCTGAGGAGAGCAACAGCTTCCTCGTGGCTCATGGGAGAGAGTGGTGCTCCATCAACGGCAACAATTTTATCACCAGGTCGAATTCTTCCATCACTTAAAGCTGGTTCCCTCACCAGAGCTCTAATGTAGTGTCCTAGGGCACTACTGTCAGCTTTTCTCAAGGTGAATCCTAAGCTTCCTCCAACTTTCGTCATCTCGATATCGAATTCCTAAAAACATTTTTCAATTATTTAGCAATCGCAATATCATTTGCTGGAGTGGTATGTTGTTCAATATAGTGCGAATATAAGTAATGTGCTGAAGAAATATAATTTCTAGGGCTTTGTAGCCCTGCAGAGAAAATCTTATACGTTTGTTTCAAATTTTGTATCAATATTTAACATAGTTGTGATTCTTATTGATCGTCTCGGAGAATTTCATTGCCCGTTGATAGCCGTTATTTGCTATTCTTTAAGGTTGTTGAAAGTTTTTATTGTCCGTTGTTCGAAATTTTTATTGATGGTTACTTTTGCCCATTGATAGGGTTTCTTACTGTCCATTAATGGTGGTTCTTATTTACTGGTAAAAGGGGATCGTATTGATCTTTGTTCGATACTTTTATCCAACATTTCAGAGGTACTAACAGATATTATTACTGACCATTGCTAAAGGTTTTTATTCTCCTAAGCTAGGGTTTGTTATTTACTATTACTAATAGCAAAGATAGCTAATAGTATATTATTTGCCGTTACGAAAGGATAATATTGCCCATTGATGGTGGTTATTATTAACCGTTACTAGCAATTTTTATTGACCTTTAGGTTCTTAATAAACATTGTTAATTTTATTTTGACCATTGACCATTTATAGTGGTTGTTACTCTCTTTAGATAGGATTTGTTATTTATCGTTTATAGGGTCTGTTATTGTCCATTAGGGTGGTCCAAAAATGCATTGGAAAATTTTTTTTTTCAATTTTTATCGGGACACCCCCCAAATTTGTTCGAATCCAACCAAAAATAAATCTTTTTTTTTTTGTTTTGTCAAAAATGATATTTAGGGGTGACGCAAGCCCCATGAAGTTTAACATGTATTTCCCATAAGAAAAAAATACGTTTTTGTAAATCTTATTCAGAATCCTCAATATTATCACAATCGAGTTTAAACTCAACATTTCTCTTCACAATTAGCCATAGAATGCGAATAAAATATAACTTTTCAAATATGACCCCCATAAGTCTGTTTTATAGGGTCCCAAAGAAACCCCATAAGTGAAAAAGTGGGTTTTGCGAGTTTTTGGCGCTAATTATGATTTTTTGCGGTTTTTTTGATGCGAATTGTTTCTAATACGTAAAATATGACTTGATACTGAAAATTAGATATTTCAATGAATTGTTTAAACAATTTATTATTGTTTTTAACAATTTTCTCGTAGAATGGAGTTAGAAAGACTCGGTTTTTTCACAAATTTTCCATTTGTTGTCCAATTTCTAATTAGAGGAAAGAATAGTTCATCAATGTTAACAATAGTGATTGTTTAAACAATTTATTATAATTATTAATAATATTATATTTGAATAATGCTAGAAAGATGCGTTTTGTTTTCAATTTCTGGCTTTTTATTTAATTTTCAGCTGGAGTGAACTAACAATGAATTCAAGTTAACGAAATAATTGTTTAAACAATTTATTATCATTGTTGATAATATTCTCTTCGCTTAAACGGTAGAATGTTCCGGTTTTTTTCTGAAATTTTCAACTGTTTGTTTATTTTTTATTAGGCGTGACTTGATAATTAATTAGATTCAGCAAAAATAATTGTTTAAACAAATTATTATTGTTTATGACTATCTTCATCTATATCGATTGCGCCTGATAGTTGCGGTTTTTGGCAATTTTTACCTTTCTGTCCTTTTTTCACTTAGTGAGGTAATAATTAATTAAAGTTAACAAAAAAGTTGTTTAAACAATTTAATATTGTTTATAACTATCTTTTCTCAGATAAGTGCTAGAAAGTGGCGGTTTTTTCTAAAATCTTTCACTTTGCATCGCCTTTTTATTTATGAACAAGTAATAAGTCAACCACAACAAAAATGATTTTTCGAAAGGTATTGTTGTTTTAGGTGAATGATTTTTGCTCTTTTCCAAATGCTTAAAAGAATTAATTTAAAGAAAAAGAGCTATTTTACACAAGAGGCAAAAACAAAGAATTTTAAATATCTGTTTTATTTCAGAAAAATATATATACACGAAAAGGAAAGAGATTTAAAATATATAGTTTTCTCTAATGTTTATTTATTAATTGTTAGTAATTAAGCAGGTGAAACAAAGTGAAAGATTCTAGAAAAAACCGCCACTTTCTAGCACTTATATAAGAAATGATAGTTATAAACAATATTAAATTTTTTGAACAACTTTTTTGTTAACTTTATTCAATTATTACCTCACTAAGTGAAAAACGGATAGAAAGCTAAAAATTGCCCAAAAATCGCAACTATCAGGCGCAATCGATATAGATGAACATAGTCATAAACAATAATAATTTGTTTAAACAATTATTTTTGCTGAATCTGATTAATTATTAAGTCATGCCTAATAAAAATAAACAAACAGTTGAAAATTTAAGAAAAAATCACAACATTCTAACAATTAAGCAAATAGAATATTATTCACAATGATAATAAATTGTATTAAACAATTATTTTGTTAACTTAAATTCATTAGTACTTCACTCCAAATGAAAATTGGACAAGAAGCCAGAAATTAAAAAAAAACGCATCTTTTCAGAATTATTCAAATATAATATCATTAATAATTATAATAAATTGTTTAACTAATTATTTTGTTAACTTAAATTCATTATTACTTCACTCCGAATGAAAAGTGGACAAAAAACCAGAAATCTAAAAAAAAACCGCATCTTTTCAGCATTATTCAAATATAATATCATTAATAAGTATAATAAATTGTTTAAATAATTATTTTGTTAACTTCAAATTATTATTACTTCACTACAGATGAAAACTGGACAAAAAGCCAGAAATTTAAAAAAAATCCGCATCTTTCTAGCATTACTCAAATATAATATAAATTATAAATTAATAAATTTTAAATTATTAATAAATTTTAAATTAATAATAAATTTTAAATTAATTAATTAATTTTAAATTAATAAATTTTAATAAATTTTTTAAACAATAACTATTGTTAACATTGATGAACTATCACTTCCCTCTAATTGAAAATTGGACAACAAATGCAAAATTTGTGAAAAAACCGCGTCTTTCTAACTCCATTCTGTGAGAAAATTGCTAAAAACAATAATAAATTGTTTAAACAATTCATGAAAATATCTAATTTTCAATATAAAGTAATATTTCAGGTATTAGAAAAAATTTGCTTAAAAAAAACCGCAAAAAAATCTTAATTAGCGCCAAAAACTCGCAAAACCCACTTTTTCACTTATGGGGTTTCTTTGGGACCCTATAAAACAGACTTATGGTGTTGGTTTTTGAAAAGTGATATTTTATTCGTATTCTATGGCTAATTATGAAGAGAAATGTTGAGTTTCCACTCGATTGAAATAATATTGAGGATTCTGAATAAGATTTAAAAAAACGTATTTTTTCTTATGGGAAATACAATATTATACTTCATTTTTTAAACTTTCAATTTTTTTCAAAAAAAAAAAAAAATGGATTTACTTTTGAGTGGATTCGAACAAATTCGGGGGGTATCCCCATAAAAAATTTTAAAAAAATTTTTTGGACCACCCTATTGTCCATTCCTAATAGTTTCTATTTAACGACGCTAAGGGTTGTTACTGAGTGTTGCTGAAGTTTGTCATTGACCGTTGCTAGGGTGTCTTATTATAATTTTCTAGGGATGTTTATATACCGTTGATAGAGATTGCCATTGCCTGTCGCTATGGGTTATCATTGATCTTTACTAGGGGTTATCATTACTATGGAATATTATTAACATATTCTTATTGATCAGTGCTAGGAGTTGTTAATTTATTTTGACAGTTGTTTTATGAGACATGTTAGGGATTACCATTATCCCTACTAAAAAAGCCTACATAGGAACTATATGGGATTTACATGGGAACTACATGGGAACCTATGTGAAAACCAACATCGGAACCAATATGGGATCCTTCTCTGAATTCCTGTCCCAAATTACAATCTAAGGATGCAAAATATTGGTGTGCTTCCAAATGGGTTATCATATGAATTGCTTTATGGAAACCTATGAATTGCTCCTACATGAAATTCTGCAAGGGAGTAAATTACTGCGCAGCCGGAGCTATTTATTTGCAAATTCATCCCTGTGGGACATAAGAGCCTAAAATAAGAACCCATATGGATTCCCATCCTATATTTCTATCTTAGATCGTAATTTGAGATAGAGATTCATAAAGGATTGCATATGGGTTCCTACATAGGTCGCCATATAATTTAATATACAAGATCGATGCTAAAGGTTGTTATTGACCATTTCAGAGGTTATTATTGCCCACTACTAGGGGTTCCTAACGACTATTTCTAGGAGTTATGACAGGTTAATATTTAGATGTTGCAATGATTGTTGGTATAGACTGTTATTATCAGTTCCTAGTTCTTAATTACTGTTTCTAGAGTTTGCTAATAATTGTTCCCAATAACTGTTATTCATTGTTACTAGGGGCCGTTGTTATTAATCGTTGCTAAATGTTTTTATTGACCGTTTATAGGGGTCGTTAAGGTTCCTTAGTAGGAAAAGTTATTTTCTATTTCAGTGGTTGTTATTGCAGTATTTCATAGATTCGTGCAACTCGATAAAGAATTGGCTGAAATACTCAACATTTCCGCAGACCATTTGGAAGAGACCAGTTTTCTTGTTTTGAACTCTAATACAGTTAACAGGGTAACATAGTGTTAACAGGGTGACATAGTGTTAACTGATTCTCATAAAATTTCAGGGCAATTCAATCGGGATTTAACTGGATTAGACTGAAGATATTCGGCATCAATTTAGCAGAACTGCTGGGAAAAGTAGGAAGGTGGAGAGAAATAAGATTGCTATTACGTACTCCACAGGGTTCGATCTGAAGTGGTGGCAGGGGATTTAATATCCGTAAGGGTGGAGGTGGTTCTCGTCGTACTGGTGGTGGCGGAGGTGGTAGAGGTATATCAGGACTAGATCCAGTTGATTCACTCGGCAGTCGGCACACCACTAACTCAACCTTATTGGAAGTAGTCCGTAGAACTTCGAGGGCCTCCTGAAACATAGTTAATAACCTTCTTCAATGAATATTCCCGATATTGATCATTAAGTCAAACTTATTGCTTCCTCTCGACGTTTTATATTCAACTTTGAATTTTCAATTATGCAGTGTTTCCTCTCCTTCGAGTACTGGTTGAAATTATTATTACCTCTTGGCTGAATTGGAAATATTACAGAAGCTTGTGATAGGATCTGTGTTTCAGAATGTACGAAGTTAAAATGTTTTTTTTTTACTGAAAAAAAGGATAAGGGAAAAAATCATAATGGCTTAGCCAAAATAAATAACTACAGATTACGAATTTTTCAGGATGTGTCTGGTTTTTGAAAACGTTAGCCGCAACCCGAGGGAAATCATAAGAACGTATAGAAAAATATATGGAAGCGCAGAAGGCTTCATATGCATTTCCATAAATTTCCATACGTTCCGGAATTTCATTGAGGATAACTGCCTTTTAAGAATGGCTGTTTTGGCCAATAAAGTTTTCCTCAATATGTGGCTAAACGTAGGTATGACTGCCAAGAGCAGACTGGGTCGTACATCTTACTCCACTATCGATTTATGTCTTAAAAACTGTTATATGTCATTCTTCAGTCAGTACCTATCTCCGAACGTCTTCTTTATTGCTTTCTATGATGTATCGGGATTTTTTTCTTGGCACGCTCAGGACCTTTCGAACCAGGTTTATCACTTTACTTTTTTTTCGAGGGCAAAGGCTTTTACGATGTGGCGAAATAGGGTTTTCCTTTGATGCATTCTTGCAAAATTTTTAAATCAGAATCTAAGGAAGTATTTACTATTTCGCTGCCAAGTTAAATTCCGCCTAGAACTTTCTATTTGAAACTTGAGTAACGAGATGCAAATGGGTTTTGCGCAGGACGACTGGGGAATAACTCCGGGGAATCAGATTTTGTGAGCACTGTGTCGTGCTCTTAGGGTAAAATAAAATTACTTACGTAGTTGGTGAGACCAGTGAGAGGAATTCCGTTGGCTGCGAGAAGAATATCTCCCTGTTCAAGTTTGTGAGAAAGTGCAGCTGGTTGTTGCGGGAAGAGTCTTTTCACCCTGACCGGGCCAGCGGTTCCGCCCCCGGAAACGCTCAAACCAAGTCCTCGATTACTCTTCTCCAGTACTACTCTGAATGTGTTCTCTGAAACATTCATGACAAAATTACCAAGGACGAAAAGTCGCATTGGAATCCAAGAAATAAGATCCGCGAGGTACACACTTTATTCAATTGGAAATGCTTTCACAAACATTTTCCTCGGCTGGATTTTATTTACTGTACATTGCTACACTGGAATCAACCTTCAGATAAGAGTATCGTTTATTTCTGCCACTGAAGACACTGATAAAATTGTCCAGAACATAAACTACTATTTTTTTAGATTTAAATTATTAATTACCAGGAGTAACGTGAGGAAATAGATCATCCTGCCCAGGAAGGGAAGGTGGTTGCTCATCCTCTGGAGAACGTTCAGAGGCATATCCTTGGTCTTGAGGTTCATTTCCGGAAAGTTTGCTTTGTGTGAGATCAAGAGATAAAGTAGAATGGAGTCGATGTTTAACTAGTTCGCAACTTCGTTTATGAACCATATTAACTGGTTGATCATCGACGGAATTTTTGGTCGAAAATCTTCTTCGTTGAGAGCTAGCCCCATCCTCGAGGCATTTTTTAAAGTAAGAAGAGTCCCTTCTTACTTCCTTAAAAGAACTGCTTCCCTTGTACGTATCAGTTTCGTGTCGATTCAAACTCTTAGCTTTCGATTTGGTGAAGGAGAACCTCGTTTTAGGAGGTGGTTGACAACTGTCGACTGTATCCGAACCTTTGGAATTTTTTGCTGCCAAAAGCGAGTGTAATTGACATTTTCCAGGTTCGAATTCATCACTCAGTCTGTATCTGAAACGCATAGAATATAATTTAGAATAAAATCTTCGCGACCTTCAGATTAAAATAAGATTCTTCTACAAGTACTGTAGATTGCTTTGCCTATATGGTTGAAAATAAATGAGTTGTAATTTTCCAGGCTGGTTCTAATTTGCAAAAACCGGCTTCCTATAAACGGCTGCAAGACGCAAATGATGCAGTAAAATCAATTATCCCTTTTTAGTCGCGAAAGGCCGCGAAAGGCTGTAATGCTCTTTTAAATATATATTTTTAGATCCTTGAAGGACAAGAAATTCGTGGGCTTGAATTGTATTTGTAAAGGTACACCAACCTCCAAGGATCGCCTTCTAGGGAATCTTGGGACGGACGTTTAACGAGGTCGAAAGTACCAAATGGTGGTTCACTGTCGGAGATGTGCAGCCTCTTTTGATGTGGTAACGTCCCGGGGAGGTTTCCACCCACAGCACTGTGAATCACATTATTGTTCTCTCCAGATTCGATTTCGAGACCCTCCTTATCATCCAGGCGGTTGGGCAACGAACCACAAAGTTTGTACCTGCTGTTTGAAAAATCACAGGAAAATTACTATTTGGGTAACATTGAAAGGTATAATTATGTATGTTTAATGGACATTTCTTCGAAGGAAGGATGCATTTGTCATTCATCAGCTGTAAAAAACAATATACGCTGATCGTGAGTTGTTGTGGGAAATTCAAAATAAGCCCAAGAAGAATACATTAGAATAATTTAAAAAATTCGAATAATTTTTACGTTTAACTGTTTAGAAATTTAACCTGTAGAAAAGTTTTTCCGGATAAAGTTTCAATCGTTTTCAATTTTTTTTTTTCAGATTAACTTTAGTTCGGGACTGAATTTGAGTGCTTAGCCAGAATCAAAAAAATGTAGTGGAAAATTACCTTTATGTTCTAAGCGAAATTTTCAATTTTTTAACCTTATATTTTTAAGTATTAGAAATGAACTTCAATTTTTATTTAAACTATTATTCTTTATTTTATAAATTATCAGAATTTGTATTTACTTCAGGCTTTATCGTCCTTCCCCTATTCACCTCTTTTCACTTTTTTTCCTCGTTTTTCCATTTAAATGCGAACTGAATTAATAGAGGCCAACAAGAATATCCAAAAATTTTTTTTGAGCTAATTCTTCTTGGTTGAATAATCTACGATTATACTTTTTGTTAAAACTTCCTCTTTCTTAGTGAAAATTTTATTATTTGGTTGAAAATTTTATTATTTTTGTGAAAATTTATTCTTTATGGGTTGCAAATTCAACTATTTAGTTAAAAACTATCTTTTTTGTTGAAAATAAAAATTTGGTTGATTTTTTTTCTTCTTGGACTGAAAAATATCTCTTGGTTGAAAATTCCACTCTTTTGTTGAAAATTCCACCCTTTTCTTGAAATTCATTTCTCCGGGTAGAAATTTGGCCTTTTTCATTAAAAATTAGAATTAAAAATTATTGTCATGAAGATTCAAGAATTTTATATAATATTTAAAATATTTAAAAGAATATAATATTATAATATTTAAATATATTTAAATATTATCATATTTAAAATAATATTTAAAAGAATTTCCTTTTTGGTTGAGAATTCCACTGTTGGGTTAAAAATTTGTCTTCTTGGGTTGGAAATTCAATTATTTTGTAGAAAAATCAACTATTTGGTTGATATTTTGTTTCTTTCTTGATTGAAAAATCTTTTTGGGTTGAAAATTCGACTCTATTGTTAAATATATATATTTTTTGCTTCCTCATAGAGGAAGCTTTGTAATGGTGACATTTTTCAAATTTTTTAAATTCATTTAATTGAACCCTCCCTAATTTAAAAATGTCTAATACAATGTTCTAAGCAATTGTCCGTATGTGTGTGTGTGTGTGGATGTGTGGATGTATGAATGTGTGGATGTGTGAATGTGTGGATGTCACGCTTTTTTGTGAACACGATAACTAGAAAACGGTTGCAGATAAATTGATGAAATTTGGAGAGCTTATTTTCCTCACTAATATCTTGAAACTGACCGAAGGATTTCAAAAAATATTTAATGCATTTTTTTTCTAGCACTCAATAATATTTTAAAAATCGGTTTTTCATAGCAAAACTTTTTTCATTCGCATAATTCAAAGTTGACGCAAGAATATAAAAGATGCCTTGGTTCGGGACGAATCGATTGACCTATAATATTAATACATTTTATTGAAGAGTAGGGAAGTTATGGTAATTTATATATTTTGAAAATCGGTTTTTTATCGTAAAACTTTTTTCTTTAGCATAATTCAGAGTTGATGCAAGAATATAAAAGATTCCTTGGTTCAAAACGAATCGATTGACCTACAATAATAATGCATTTTATCAAAGAGTAGGGAAGTTATGGTAATTTATATATTTTGAAAATCGGTTTCTTATAGTAAAACTTTTTTCATTAACATAATTTAAAGTTGATGTAAAAACAGAAAAGATGTGTTGATTCGAGTCGAATCGATTGACCTATAATATTGATGAATTTTATTGAACAGTAAGGAAGCTATGGTAATGCATAATATTTGAAAATACGGTTTTTTATAGTAAAACTTTTTTCATTAGCATAATTCAAAGTTGATGCAAGAATGTGAAAGATTCATTGGTTCGGGACGAATCTATTGACCTATAATATTAATACATTTTATTGAAGAGTAGGGAAGTTATGGTAATTTATATATTTTGAAAATCGGTTTTTTATAGTAAAACTTTTTTCATTAGCATAATTCAGAGTTGATGCAACAATATAAAAGATTCGTTGGTTCGAAACGAATCCATTGACCTATAATAATAATGCATTTTATCAAAGAATAGGAAAGTTATGGTAATTTTTATATTTTGAAAATCGTTTTTTTATAGTAAAACTGTTTTCATTAACATAATTCAAAGTTGATGCAAGAACAGAAAATATGTGTTGATTCGAGATGAATCGATTGACCTATAATATTAAGGCATTTTATTGGAGAGTATGGAAATTGTGAAATTGCATAATATTTGAAAACACGGTTTTTCATAGTAAAACTTCTTTTCAGTAACATAATTCAAAATTGATGCAAGAACGGAAAAAATCTCTTGATTCAAGGCAAATTGATTGATCTATAATAATAATAATACACCTTATTGAAGATTAGGGAATTTCTGCTCATTTATAATATCTGAATCATCAGGTTCAAACAGAAAAACTTTTTTCACCGACATAATTTAAAGTTGATGCATGAATAGAAAAGACTTTTTGATCATAAATTTTCAAATAGAGTAATATTATGACAAGTTTTGTGAAGAAATCGTAAAGCTGGGAAAGGGATAGGGTGCGACAGAACTTTTCCTTTCCCTTTTCCAGCTCAAAAAATTATTATTTCGAACCCAAGATTTGATTTGTCTGATTTGTCTTGTTATTTAAAACATTTTTGTATTATTCTGTAATTTTTCATTTTTGGTAAATTTCTATTTTTAAATTGAGCAAAATGAAGACTTCGGTTTGCCTATTATTGAAAAAAATAACTAATGCTTCCTCTATGAGGAAGCAAATACATTTGCTATCGGGAAGCAAAGTGCTCGTGAAATGAGCACCATATAATTATAAATACAAAAAAAGTGGAAACACTCGAAATCGAATTCACAGCTAGTTTAATTTTATTACTCTGTTGAAAATTTAATTATTTTAGTGAAAATTCATTCTTTATGGGTTGCAAATTCCACTATTTAGTTAAAAACTACCTTTCTTGTTGAAAATTGAATAATTTGGTTGAATTTTTTTTCTATTCGGACTGAAAAATATTTGTTGGTTGTAAATTCAACTCTTTTGTTGAAAATTCCACTCTTTTCTTGGAAATTCATACCTCCGGGTAGAAATATTATCTTTTTTTATTGAAAATTCAACAGTTTGGTTACAAATGTAATTATTGCCATGAAAATTAAAGAATTTTACTTAAAAGAATGTCCTTTTTGGTTGAGAATTCCACGGTTTGGTTAAAAATTTGTCTTCTTGGGTTAAAAATTCAACTATTTTCTAGAAAAATCAACTGTTTGGTTGATATTTTGTTTCTTTCTTGATTGAAAAATCTTTCTGGGTTGAAAATTCGACTCTATTGTTAGATATTTTATTTTTTTTGTTTAAAAATTTTATTACTCAGTTGAAAATTTAATTATTTTAGTGAAAACTCATTCTTTTTGGGTTGGGAATTCCACTATTTAGTTAAAATTTACCTTTTTTGTTGAAAATTCAATGACTTGGTTGAATTTTTTTTCTATTCGGACCGAAAAATATTTCTTGGTTGAAAATTCAACTCTTTTGTTGAAAACTCCACTCTTTTGTTGAAAATTCCACTCTTCTCTTGGAAATTCATCTCTCCGGGTACAAATATTATCTTTTTTGATTAAAAATTCAACAGTTTGGTTACAAATGTAATTGTTGTCATGAAAATTCAAGAATTTTATTTAAAAGATTTTCCTTTTTGTTTGAGAATTCAACTGTTTGGTTAAAAATTTGCCTTCTTGGGTTGAAAATTCAACTCTTTTGTAGAAAAATCACCAATTGGGTGGAAATTTTGTTTGTTTCTAGATTGAAAAATCTTTCTGGGTTGCAAATTCAACTCTATTGTTAGGTATTTTACTTTTTTTCGTTGAAAAATTGTATTACCTGGTTGTAAATAAATTTAATCATTTTGATGAAAATTTGTCATTGTGGGTTGAAAATTCAACTATTTTTTTGAAAACTAACTTTTTCTGTCAAAATTCAACTATTGGTTGAAAACTCACATTTTCGTTTTGAAAATTCAACTGTTTCGTAGAAAATTCAACAATTTGGTTACAATTTTGTATCTTTCTGGATTAAACAATCTTTCTCGGTTGACAATTTAACACTTTTTTGGTAGAAATTTAATCTCTTTTATTTAAAAATGCACCTGTTTGCTCTCACATTAATATGTTTTGGTTGAGGATTCAACTATTTGGTTGAAAATTCGTCTTCTTTGTTCAAAGTCAACTGTTTTTTATTTAAAATAAAAAAATAAAAATTTGGTAGAAGTATCAACTATTACATTTTTTGTCGAAAATTAATTTTTTTGTTCAAAGATTTATCTTTTTAGTTGAAAATTGATCTTTCTGGTTACAAATGTATTATTCCAGTTTTTATAGATTTTTTTTAATTGGTCTTTGGTTCGGATTGAAAATTTATCTCTTTTGATCGAAATGTTACCTTTTTGGTTAAAAATGCAAATGTTCAGTTATAATTAATAGGGTTTGGTTCAAGATTTTACTATTTGGTTGATTTTTTTTCTTTTTTTGGTTGAAAATTAATTCTTTTAACGAAAAATTTAACTAGCTATTCGATTTTTCGTTCAAAAACAATATCTTTTAGTTGAAAATTCAACTATTTGCTTGAAAATTCATAATTTTGCTGAAAATTTGACTTTTTGGTAGAAAATTAATTTTCTTGGTTGAAAACTCATTTTTTAGTTGAAAATTGAAATATTTTGTTAAAAATTTAATTAGTTCGTTGATGGTACAATATTTTTTAACGGAAATTTAAAGAATTTAAAGCGTTTCATATTGAATTTTTTATAGTAATAGCACCTACATTAATTTGATTTAAAAGTGACTAATGTGCATTAATAATTTGACTGACGTTCTTTTGAATTCTTTTGAGTTCAATAGAAATTGATATGATTTAAAAGAATTCCATGAATTATAACAAATTCAGAATTAATTCAAAAAATAAAATAAAAACAATAAATTAAACGAGATTCCAATGAATTTAAAGTAATTTCAAAGAATTTTTCAAAGTCAAAGGTGAGTTTAAAAGACTTCAGGATGGATAAAAAAAATCTTGTTTTAAAATCTATTTAATTCATTGAATCTATTAAATTTTGAATGAATTAATGGATGAATGAGTAGATGATGACTCGAAAGTACTTCAGGGTGAATTAAGAAAAAACTAAACAAAAAATCCGTTGATTTCAATAGAATTTAGAATAATTCAAAGGAATTCAACAGAATTCGATGAAATTCATATGAAATCAAGATAAGATAAGAATAATTCAAGTGAATAGAATTTTTTAAAAATTTTATTGTGTTCGTATAAATGGGAGTGGATGGAATTAATGAATAAGAATCAGATAAAATCTGAATAAAAAAAAAGATGAAAATCCAAAAAAGGAATTTGAAAAAACGAAGAAGTTCCATAAAATTCAAAAAAATCCAGGAATCCTTTGGTTCTCTATTTCAATTTATTGAAGAAAGTGACTAAAGAAACCCTTTTTTTTAAAGGGACCTTTTCATTTTAAAAGATGACTAAAAAATGAAAAATAGATATTCATGGAAAACCGTTTCATTTGAAAATGTTGACAAAGACCTAAATTTTGTCAAACTTAAAATAAAAACTGTAGTAAATGATAATAAAATATTAAAAAGCAGCAAATTTTGAGAAAATTTCAATAAAATGTAGGGGAGTGTAGATATCAGCAGGTTGGAAATTTTTCAAATTAGTATGGGAACCCTGTCTACAGTGGATAATGCAATGGATAATGCAAATAGTGGATAATCATTAATTAAGAGCACAAATAAAAGAAAAATAATTAATTTTAATGTCGGTTTGTTAGTACGTACAGTGTCCTAACTTTTAATCAACTTAAAATTAATTATTTTACAAACGTTGGTACATTTAAATATCAATTATCCACTGTAGGTGGCATTATCCACTGTGGAGTGGTTACCCCTACGGCCTACTCAGTTACTCTGCCAATCATGCACTTAGGTAGTGTGATTGTTGTAATTTTTATTGGAATTTAATTTCTAGTTTCATTGATCAATAGAGAAGTCTAGGACTCTCGAATTAAATTTCCCAAATGTAGGACATGTGGAGATGCTATGTAGGTCAAGGATAAGACGCTTATGAAATGTAGGACAATGCAGTGGTAATAGAAGAATGCATCGTTCATTACTTTTATATACGGCCATTTGTTAATTTATTTTTTATTTTTATTTTTACTTCTATAGTGTTCATGCTGAAATCCGAAATCTTCTCAAATGAGAGAGGAAGACAGATTTTTAGGCATAAAAGCAGAGGACAATGGATCACGCTTTATTTAAAACGAATGGGGAGGATCTCTTTTCTGCATTATTGGATTTTTATTTTTGGTTTAAATCGGGTTTTTGAGGAGGTTGTTGCTGTATTTCTGTTTTAGAAATGAAACACTCGTGGAAAAATTAATAAAAAGAATTTCATTAATAGTATTTATTTAATTTCATAATTACTTTTTTAACGTTAAAATATTAATAAGCATTTAAACAATATTTCTTCTTCTGCAGAAATTCTGCACTTTCTTTACTCGGAAAAGAAATCTTAAAAGTTCGGGTAATGCGAAATCGCTTTCAGCAGAAAAGACTCAAATCTAAAATTTCTTTTTTCGAAGTAGTAGTTTTCTGCAACATTCCAGAATTTATAAAAAAAAAGTAAAAAAATAGAAGAATATAAAGACCATCAAATTCCAGAAGATCTTAAAAATTTTTCAGAATATTATAAAAAAATACAGAAAATTCCACAATTTTCAGAGAATTTTAAATTCTAAAGAAAATTGTTGAATATTTTTTTAAGAATATTTCAGAATCGCTAGGAAAAAATGCAAGGGTCATGAGGGGTTCAGAATGCAATACTGATCATTACCTTCCACTCTCCGAAATAAACTTAGGTCAGGGATTAAGAAGGAAGAGGACAAAAAAATGAAACAAACGCGAATCAAGATTGAGAATTTACAAAAACCGAAAGTGCGAATAGATTTTAAAAATAGGATAAACGAACGTATAGATGAGAAAATTTGGAAGGCGCTAATAAACAGTAAAGATATAGAGGGCGCATCAACTATGATCCGGGATGTCATTGTTGAGAAAACGACTGAAGTGTGTGGTATTGCGGTTGTGGGAAGAATGTCTGGTAATGCGTGATGGAATGATGAAATCCAAGCAGCCACTCGAGAAACAAAAGAAGCGCATAAAAGCAGGCTTAACATCACCTGCCTTAGCGACGAGGAGAGAAATAGACTTGAAAATAATTACAGACACAAAAAGAGGAAAGTAAAACTTTTAGTCAAGGAAAGTAAAGATAAAATCAAAACAGAAGAAGAGATGAAAGTGCAAAATGACTTTGCAGGAATCAAGAAACTGTTTTAAAAATGGGTGATGATCAATATGAAGGGAGGTAAAAGTACAGAGTTAGTCAACATGAGAAATAACAAAGGTGAAATACTATATGATACAGGCGGGATACTAGACGCTTTGAGAAACTCTTTTAAGGAAATATTGGGAGGTGACGCTATATGGACCCATTATTAGAAGTGAAAACATATCAAGTAAAGCTAAAAGGGCAATAAATAATTCTATATTTAAACCGACTGTGCTGTACGGTAGCGAGAAATAAAATTGCAAAATTCCAGGACATTTCTAGGTTTTCCAAGTCAAATTTTTAAAAAATCCCAGGATCACTTTTGGAAAAATTCTATTCAAAATTTGAAGTAATAGTACATTGTGCTACAAGTGCGAAAAGTAGGCAGTTTCATATACGAGTGTGGTGTGGTGTTTGCTGTAAGAGCCAGAGGTGAATCGAAGGGGAGTTTTAGGCGAGTCGGATGTGAATTGGAGGCAAGTTGAAGGTGAGCTGTATATGAGCCAGAGACGAGCCGCAAATGATCCGAAGATGAGCCGATGGTACATACGAGTACTATAACCCCACAAGACTTACAACTGCCTACTTTCAGCACCTGTTGTACTCAATATTTTTTTTAACAAATTCAGGGAATTTTTCATTTGAGAAATAAAATAAACAAATACAACCCTGGTGGTGGAGTAGAGAAGAATTATGAAAGATAGAGGGAGCAGGGTAGGTGTAGCAAGTGAGGGGAGGGAAGGAAGATATGGGAAGTAGAAGAGGGGAATAAGAGCAGTAGCTAACTGAATCGAAGGAGGGTTGGGAAGGAGGCGAATCAGGGGAGGGGTGATAGAAGTAGAGGGATGGGGTAGGGTAGGAGAGGGTGGGTTAATGTTAGAGGGGATTGAGTAGAGGATGGAGAAGTAGAAGAGGGTAGGAAGTAGAGGATAGGGAACTAGGAAAGGGAAGGGAAGGACGGACAGAGAGGAGAGGAGA